>CAAKHF010012635.1:9618-30726 GCA_901007745.1 Hippocampus kuda
GATTGGCTGGCAACCGGTTGAGGGTGGGACAGCTGGGATAGGCTCCAGCACCCCCGCGATAAAGCGGTTCAGAAAATGGATGGATGGATGGATGGAAATTTGAAGTTGTTCTTCAAGCATTCCTATTAATTTATGCATGACATTATTATTAATTTAAAAAATAAGAATTCCTCAATTTTAATGCTTGTAAAGGGCCGCGCCCATGAACGTTGCATTCGAGAAGAGTGGAAAATTGGGATTATCATACTCCATTGTCCCAGTTCCGACCTTAAAGCGTCAAAGGAGAATGTAAACAACAAAATTGGGTGATTCCGATAAATTGCTTGTTGTTTTGGGTTTTGGTTCATCATGGCACATTTTGACCTATATTAAATTTTCATAATTTATTTCATTTATACAAATAAAGGAATATCTTGATCTTCATGTTCACTTATGACAACAAAAACGTCATGCAAGGATTCAGTGCAAATGACGTTGTGTTACGTGACTTAGTGTTACGTTGTGTTACGTAAGTATTCTAATAATAGAGAATAGATAGATACATGTTTACAGTATTGTAAATTATGTTTTGCCATTCACGGTCAAGTTCTCCATGAGGGTCGTTATTGTTGAGCAACGTCACATTACAGTCAGTCAGTAAACTCGGGGGCGACATCGTAACCTCCGCGACCCTCGTCGCCTTTCAGGTCCTTTTCATTGTCAGAAATCGGAAATGTCCAACTTCCCAAGTTCATCGAATGCAGCAGAAGGACCAGATGCTGATGTTGCCGCAAGAGGAAGCAATGCGCATGCGTCTAGCTGACGGACGCCCATCGATTCTTGACATCTTTTGTTTGGTCTTTCTCTAAGCAGGCCGACGGAAAACGCAGCCGGTAAGAGTTTTTAGCTGTGCTATTTTATGTTCCAATATCACATCGCACAATTTTGATGCTGATAACATGAAGTCTGTTTAGTTCGAGTGACAAGTGTCATTGATTTTACGGCAGCAGTTTTAGCTAACCAGCTTTGTCGGAGAACGGCAATTAAGCGGAAGCACTTCACTTCATCAATGTCCGTTTTGCCAATAGGTATCCCACCTCAATATGACGTCACGTGTTGGCCACAAACCTGCTGCCTCCAATGGAAGTGACTTTAAATTCAGGGAGAAGGCGAATCCACACTACCAAATGAGGTAAGGAATTCCTTTTTACATGTGGATTTATTCATAAAGCGGCCGAGGGACTGCAGTGTATAATAGTGAGGTATGATATTTCTTGTTTTTATTTAAAGACCAAGACCAATGACAATGTAAAACAAAAAGAAGAACAATTGACAAAATGTAGTGGTTCGTGCTTCTCATTGACAATTAGTATAGACTGACGAGAATATGAACATAACAATCCATTCCTCATGTTGCAGCGCTTCTTTGAAGTCAGAGGTGCGCCGCTTGAATGTGATCCATCTTCTGGTTTGGCTACTGATAGCTGCCCAGGTTGCCGTCAGTCACTTCGATCTGCTGTCACACGACACCGTTGCCATGCCCTACCAGTGGGAGTACCCCTACCTTCTCAGCATGGTCCCCCTGTTATGCAGCAGTCTGTCGCTGCCCAAGAACAACATAAGTTACCTGGTCTTGTCCATGATCAGCGCCGGGCTATTCTCAGTGGCGCCGCTCATCTACGGCGGCATGGAGATGTTCCCCCTGGCGCAGCAGTTGTATCGCCACGGCAAAGCCTACCGCTTCATCTTCGGCTTCTCCGCGGTTACTGTGATGTATTTGCTCATGGTGGTGGCAGTCCAAGTGCACGCGTGGCAGCTGTACTACATGAAGAAGCTGCTGGACTCGTGGTTCAGCACCACGCAAGAGAAGAAGAAGAAATGATTGTTTAAAAAAAAAAAATTATTTATCAATTACTTCATTCTACAGGAATCACATGATGGTATTTATTCTTATGTTGTGATTTTTCTTTGATTGTAATACAACATATTCTCCCAACCTTGATACAATTTTTAATAATGTATTATGAACATTTTATAACTTTACTTATACTTTCTTGTATGTTTGACTTTTACTTTGTTTTATTGTGCCTGAATATTTCATTCTGACTCCTGTACAATAGAAAGTGTGTCTTCAAAAGCAATTTGTTTTTATCTCCTCCTTTTTTTCAGGGTTCCGGAAAATAATTGTAATTTTATGAAAACATTTGTCATACAAAAAAAGCATGAAATGTACAGTATATTTTATTCTCCCAACATTCTCTGCATTTTACGACTGGGTACCTCCTACCAAAATACGGATATGATGAAAGAGAAATGGACATATGTTTGGTTTTTATTATTATACCATTCATTTTTCAGTATTTCCTTAAAATAAATCATTTTCAATAACTGTTCTGGTATAACATTGTGTAGTAATGCATGGTGAATTTCGAATGAATAAAACGTTTCGTTCCAAGTGTTTATGGTTTGACGATTATTAAATGGCCTTTGGGCGCATGCGCGGCGGGGCTGCCACGTACAGGTTGACAGCTGAGGCTGATTGGGGACACTTCCTGATGCTCCTGCTGCCATCCGGCTCTTGCTAGGCTAGCAACCCTCTTTCACTTTTCACGATTTGGGAGCAGCGAGTGAAAATTAGCGTTGTTCCGTTGTCACAACAAGGTAAAACACATTCTCGGGTTCACTAGCGAGTCGTCGGATTGTCTGTGGAATCTAATGTCACGTGTTAGCGGTGTATTGTGTGAGTGGGTGTTGCTAGCTAACATATTAACTAGCTAGCCGGCTAATGATACGTTCGCATTTTCGGCGAGCTAACAGGCCAGCTTGCTAAAACAAGTGTTTGGGATTCATTGAAATTCAAGGTAGACGCCCTCAAGACTCGCACATCGGGAGCTTTTGCTTCTATTTTAAAGCGTTTTACCCGTCTGTTAGATGTGTTAGCTGTAACCGAACATGTTTCATTTTAACTTCATCACCGCTCAGTAATGAGGACGTCAGTCAGGGTTGACTTTTGTTGTTGAACACGTTAATACTCCAGGTATGCCATATTAAAGCAGTGTCATCGCGTTGTCATCGTTGGCGGTGCTGCGAAAAAGGCCAAGCAAACTTTCACTGTCACAAGTTGTCAACGGCATCTGTTCTACGGTCAGATGACTTGGCCTGTTCAACTTCGGGCGTCTCTGTTCGTTCAGTGTCGAGTGGTCGATCGCCCATTTCGAAATATTTACGTTCACATGGATGATGAGAATGGACGTCGGCTGTCCCCCTTGCTAATGTTCAATGTTAGCCGCAGCCCAATCCCTAGCATCCAGGCAATTATTCATCTGGCGAGAACGCAACGCAGAGCCTCCCTGGAGATCTCTGATTGTTCATCATCCAGTTTACAACACCATCGTGAGCGCAGTTGCTAACTGATCACGTTGTTGGAGTTAACCGCCTTTTGACACCATGACGAATTACTATTTTTTTATCAGTTTTAGGTCAAAGTCTGTGCAATTGCACGGACGGGTTCTCGCCAGCTCACACGATGATGCTTGACCCTTAGACTCGGGGGTCGTCAAGAGCAAACTTGACCTGCCTCTCTCCCTGTCGGGTGATTGGATTAGTGCGATTGACCGTACACTACAAATTAGGAAATCAGTTTTTCCGTCAAGTTGCTCAAAGGCCACTTAAGTGCATAAATACTCAGTTTAATATAGTAATTGTTTACAATAGGCGACCCCACATATGATGAGAAAAAAATTGGCACGTCTTATAGTGTGTCATGTATCCAAGAAGACCTACGCAGCACACACACATAATAGCATCTCTTCTGTAATTGTGACCTGCCATAGTAAGGCAATATTTCTGGTTCAATCGGTCAAACTTTTACCCCTTAATTACAAGTTTCATTTTTAGGAGATGATCATCATGAAGTGTTAAAAAATGTAAACTCAACAAAGATGTCAGTAATGATCTCAATTGCTCATTACATCGCTGTAGATGAAAATCCCAGAACAGCTTTATACTTTTTTTTTTAAATCACCTTGAACTCTCGCATAGCAATAGTTACTATGCTAGGGTTCATGACCCCAAACGATATGGAGATGGAAAAAAACCCACTTCCATCATTGCTTACTCCGATCTTGCTGGTCGGCCTAAATTTCCAATGATTCTTAGCAGGAAGTAGTCCGAGTTCCCGTATGACAAGAACCTTTACTCACCTGGTTGTGATTAGAGGCACATGACAATGTGAATGTTATAGGAAGGAATTTGAATTTTGCAAAGCTGACATTCATTCATTCACAGGGCGCACGACACTTTGAACCTCTCCTCTTTCATCTTTAACTGCTTCAAACAACAAAGAGTATGCAGAAAAGTGGTTAAGATTGAATGACTGTCTGTGTCTTGTGTTGATAAGAAAACCTTTATTAGTCTCGCAATGGAGAAATTCCCATTTCACAGCAGCAAAGTTATGAAAGGAAGAAGTAGAAGAACAAAATATAGGAGCTGTTGGAAAGGCAGCCACTCACGCGGCGCCATTTTGAAGTCAAAATAACAAAAATAACACAACACATAGGACACAAGACAGTCGTTTCTTATATTATATGATAAAGCGTGCTGTTGATTTTTCAGCAAATGTCAGGATTTTAAGTGCGCCTTCTGGTCCGAAGAATACGGTACTCAAATTGCTTGAGGACTTGTTTCATCCCGAAACGGCAACAATGTCTTGACTGTTATTTTCCTATTTATACAACTTTATGCTGGGGACATTACAACCTCATTTGTGTGTCTTTTTCAGTGTGGCCTTAGTGCATCTTTGTACAAATACTATGCGACGAGCAAAGGATCCAATTGATTCAGGGCCAACTAGTTTACTCCCTAAACGTGCTAATATCGATGTCCTTTCCCCTGCATCTGTTTTCTACCTTGAGCACACTGCCACTGGGCTTCTTTCGTGTGTTGATATAGTCATCGTTGTCAACAGAAATTCTCAGGCTTCAAGGAACTTACATTTGAATGTTGAACACTGAGCTGTTCCTGTTTATAATTTTTTTTATAAGTCATTCAAGGTTTTTAGTTGCTTTTGAAAGCTTTTCTGTGTGAAATGATGGGAGCAAATGTGATGTGTAACCCTAACCAGAAATGTATTAAATTGAAGGCTGGTTCTTAATGGGAGTATAAATGTACTAATCAAGGAGAAAATATTTTAGCAGGACTCAGACAAAATTTGATGTCAGTACCGTTGAAAATGAAAAACAGATTGGTAGAAAGAATTTGGCAAAAAAGTAGAGGCCATGTTTGAACCTGAACAAAGATGCTGTTTTTTTTAGTTGCACTTTGAATGGCACTTTTTGTGTTGGAAGAGGGTCTTTTTCAGTCGAGTGTTTGAATGAGGCATCGTAGGAATTTTTGGATGGTTCTCTGCTTTTATTTTTCTTGATCTTTGAATGGGTTGGCTGAGTGTGTAAAAGTTAACTGAACATTCAATCAAATATTTACATTTTCATTGATTGTGCATTAAAATTTTAAATCTTGATAAAGTTCCACCTCCACATCTGGTGAGTTAACGTGCTATTAAATTGTTATTTTGCATGATGTCTTGTGGGAAAAAAAAACATTCGTCATATGTCCTTATTGACAAAGCAATTATTGAAAGTTTTCATTAAAAAAAAAAACCCCATGAAATTCAACAAAGTCTCCAGTTGCCTCGATCCAATCTTTGTGGATTAACATGATCTGGATGACTGACAATCTACACAGACATAAGGCAAAATAAATTACTTAGGTAATTATGCTTTTAGGCTAAGAATTAGTCAAAAAACAAGACAAATATTGTAAGTCGTAAAACTGTCAACTGTGCCCCGTGGGGTATTTTGTGGTGGGCAGCCATGGATCTACATTCTTGACCAACTTGTCATGTGGTTACAAATAATCGCAATCGCCATTGCTAACATGGTATGAAGTGAGCTTTTTCCCACCTCCCCCTGTTGCTGATCTGAGTAAATGTCGCCATTGGCCGTTTGTCACTCCTTCCCTGTCAGGTGGTTGGAGCAGCAGTTAGGACGGACGGCACCATGAACGGCCAGCTCGACCTGAGCGGGAAGCTGATCATTAAAGCCCAGCTGGGCGATGACATCAGACGCATCCCGATCCACAATGAAGACATCACTTACGATGAGCTGGTGCTCATGATGCAGCGTGTCTTCAGGGGCAAACTGCAGAGCAGCGACGAAGTCACCATCAAATACAAGGACGAAGGTGGGTCTCGTCCTCTCACTGACGTTCAGGATTGCGTCGCTTCCCCTCGAGGGCCACGTTTAATTCCGGCACGAGAGCTAAAATGTTTGAACAATTCTAATCTGGACCCAAATTATCATTGGTGTCTTCGTAGAGTCCCACCTCCAATGTGTGAATGTTATTCTACTCCAACTTCTTCCCACATTCCAAAATAATGCGTGTTGTATTTATTGAATGTTATTTTGCTGCACACTCACCATCTTTTCCCACTGCGCTTTTTTAAAAAAATATATATATTTTTTTATATGTACAGACGATGACCTCATCACCATCTTCGACAGCTCTGACCTCTCCTTCGCTATCCAGTGCAGTAGGATTCTCAAGTTAACGTTGTTTGGTAAGTTCACATCGTTCAGGTTAATTTACTGCAGCTGGCCACTAGAGGGCAGTGCAACTCTAGCTTCAAACTATTGCCCCCAGCCAAAGGTTGAAGCATTTGTCTCCTGCTACATGAACAAATGGGACAAAGTGTGTGTGTGTGTGGGTGTGTGTGTGTCTAAAAAAATACAACCAAAAAAAAAGGGAAATGACTATACTGTAAGCGAGTCATTTAAAGCAGTTGTGTCACGAGTACGTGGAGATGATTCGCAGTTATGTGCAAGTGTTGCTTCTGTTCAGCCATTGCTTTTCATTTGTGCGGTTGCTATCAATTGCAGTGAACAAAGGACTTTGATAAGATAAGAAAACCTTTATTAGTTTCTCGCAATAGAGAAATTCCCATTTCACAGCAGCAAAGTTATGAAAGGAAGAAGAACAATGATCTCGTCGACTGTTTCAGTGCATTTCACTTACATTTCTTTGTGACGCTGACAAGGAGCAAGCACTAAGAGAAGTTGTGCTGTTATTGATCATAGTTTGGTAGGTTTGTACTTGGTGTTTTTATTTTTTTCTTTCTTTCCAACGCGGGGTGTGCCCTGACAGTCATTCAAGTCAATCTGGATAGATTTCAACTCTCCCAGGACATTGAACTGGCTCAATGGTAGAGGATGGATCCTTGGCACTGTAAAACATTGCCTGTCGTATTATGATGTCATGGAATGAGGTAGCACCGTACAAACTAAACATTTGGCTGAAAAACACACTGCAACGTGCAATTTCATGTCTCTGATGACAGGACCGCGTGCAAGTTTGTTGTGCTCTGTTTCCAGTCAATTTGTCATCGAGCAGCCGCCATTAGCCAGGAATCTATTTACCATAAGAAAAAAAAATTGTGGGTGGTGGTTAAAACGTTTTTCTTCCTTCCAATCAAAGCGGAGCCCGAGCTCGTCACATGTCGCGACCTCACGTGCACGAATGCTCCCCTCACATGCGTCAAAGCTTAGAGAAGAGTTGGAGGAGGCCGGCATCTGGGTGCAGTGCCTTCTGACCTTGAACATTTCTGTTGAGCATTATCCACTCAAAAAGAGAATGTGTGTGAGAAAGGAATGTCCAGCAGTCTTGGCATTCATTTTCACTCTGTTGGTGGAATTTTCCCCCCTATTATCTCCTTTTAAGTGGGGAAAATGAGGGTGCTTAAAAGGTGCGTGTAGCACAGGTGACAAATTGTCACTATGCTCTAATGGTCGAGTCGGTATTACAGGACAGCGGTGTCCAAAAGGTCGACCACAATCAAAGGTTGACTTTTAAAACGTTACTTCCCATTGCAAACGGTTACATTTGGAATAAGGAGTTCCAGTGTCCACCAAACTCTCACATCCCAAAATGTTTACTTGGTACTTGTTGTATGTCATGTTTTCATTGACATTTTAACATTCATAAGAGCTAACCAACCAGTCTTGATGCCTTCCTGTGGTGAAAACTCTTTCCAGCTTTTTTCACGCAGGCTGTGAAAGTCACCTACTTTCAAGTAACATGACTCTGAGGACGGTGACAGAAATGGAATATAGCCAATCAAAGTAGTGCTCTGACTGACAGGCAAGGAAGCAGCAAGATGATCAAAATATGCAGGGGGGAAAAAAAAATAAAATATAAACGCATGACAAAAACATTCGTACCTGGTGATGATCTTCGCATAAAATTGGCTTCTTCGTGCTGTATTATTTTTCCAAACTAAGTGTTTCGAGAAATATAAAATAAGTGAAGTCAACCCCAAATGTAAATGCTTTTAAATCCACCTATCTTCCCCCCCCCACACATAGCTTTAAGGTTATTTTAAACATCTTTAAATATTTTTTCCTTTCTTTAATTACTCTCATTTCTCTCTTTTTAAATGTTTTTTAAGTTTTTCTGTTAATGTGTTTCAATGTTGTCAAAATATGTTCTTTAACTTTTGGAAGTGACTTTTTTTCACTTTGTTGCCTCTGAACGTCATTAACTATTTGTGAAATATGCTTGTAGGTGTTGAGTTGCTTGTGTATGAATGGTGCTGGATAACTGAAGCAGCCTTGTCTTGCCTCTACGGCATTCAATTACCGGTACTATTTCCCACGACCGTTAAATCATTCTTCTGTGAGTCCTATGTTTTTATGAGAACGGCTGTTAGCATGTGTCATCGTACACGGTATTGTCACAAGCATTTCTCGTGACTCTGTTGACTGATGGACACGTTTGAGAACTTGCTTCTGTTGATCTGGAAGTTATCGTGCCACTTCAGATTCAGCACTCTCATCTGTTGTCATCGGCAGTGAACGGTCAGCCGAGGCCTTTGGAATCCAGTCATGTCAAGTACCTGCGCAGGGAGCTCATCGAGCTGAGGAATAAAGTCAACACCCTCCTGGATACCTTTGAGCCCCCCAAAGAGGCCGACCTGGCCGCTACGGCACCAGAAAGTGGTAAACCACACAGAAAACAAAGCGGATGAATTTTAGATTAGTCATTGTCGCAGTCAGTCCATGTTGGTGATGGAGTTAGGCTTGATGTGTTTGTCAGCAATCTTTTTGTGATTATATCAAAATGCGAAGTATGCTTCTCCCTCATCACTTGTCGTAGCCCCAAGTGGGTAAGCTAGGAACGTGGGGATCGGTTGAGAGAGGAGTCGATAATGGAAGCCAAGTGAGGCCGGGAAATTGTCTACTTTGGTAAATGTGCAAAATGTCCTTTTGAAGTTCTTGCGTGGTGAAAATAATTTCCCTTAGTGTGATTAATTTTTCACCTGCTGTGAAAAAGCATTAAAATTATGGTTCTGATTATCACCATGCAGCAAAAATATAACTGTTTTTTTGCATGAGAGCTCGTGTTTGATTCAATTGCCATGTGGAGACAGCATGGCTAATAGCTGAAAATCAGCATGCAAACCATCTTGCTTTGAGAGAAGTGCCAAGAGCAGCAAGTCTGCGTCGCCGCATTAAAAAAACAAAAAAAACTTGCATTATTGTTGGCTGCGACACATCACACAAACCACTGCAAATGTTACAGACAAGTGGAGGATTTTATTTTTGGAGGCCTGCCTCGACCTGTCTGTGTCACACTTTCCACAAAGCACACTCGAAAGAACAGCATGAGACGGAATCACAGCTGGAGGGTATACTAGATTAATACAGAAAATATAAACGGCACTTTGTGACAGTTGGTGGAACAATGAAACGGCATCCATCCATTTTCTAATCCACACCACAGGTGCTACATTATACGTACCATCCATTGCCACACTACAATACATTTTCCTTTTGGGGGCTGGTTCTGAAGACTTTTATTTATTTTTATTTATTTTTTGCTGTCACAGAAACAGTTGACGGACGTGAAGGCAAGGTGGCGACAACAGACCCCGCTGCGAAGCATGTGACCCCAGTCAGCGCGGCCAGCATGTCCGCCTTTGACCCCTTAAAGAACCAGGATGAAGTCAACAAGAATGTCATCTCAGCTTTTGGTCTGAGCGAGGACCAGTCCCCAGGTATTGCACAAGCATCCTAATCATCTGATACGATGATCCAGCAGTCTCTGCAACTTCCAGTTCGCATTGATAAGCAGTCGAGCAGCTGGTGTTTGCTGCGGCTTTGTTTCAGCTGTCCCTCTCTCCTTGCCATCTGTAGCTCCGCCTGCAGCAGCTGCCCCAGAGGAGCGCTCAGGCACCCCCGATAGCATTGCTTCCTCCTCATCCGCAGTCCCTCAGCCAGGGTTGCCTCACCAAGCGCAGGCTCCCTTTTCTGGAGGGCAGCAGGCAGCCCCAGCTGGCATGGATGGTAAGATGCATGTAAACACCAACAAGTTTGATTGTACCGTATCATATATTTGTGTGAATAAATGGTATATGTATTTCACATTTGATCAAAGTCACCCCCCACAAAGATTTTAAAGTTCGGCTTCAAACATCGTCAACGCGTTGTCTGGCTCGTAATGACGGCGCACACACAGGAAGCCAACGATCACGTTGTCCGGGTTCGGTTATGTGACGTTCCAGATAGTGGATTGAGATCTCGGGGCCTGTCAAATTTGATGCCAAAATGTCACCACGTCATGTTCCCAAAAATGAATAATGAATGTTTTGTTTTGGCTTTTTTTTTTCCCTCCCAACATTTGCAGATTCGAGCTGCATGAGGTGCGAAGTTCACTCGAGTCCCTTTGCGATCCAGATGTTCAGCATCACTTCCCTTATCTTTATGGGAATTTCTTTGCCTGAAGATAGGTTCCTCCCCTGATTGTCGTAGTAGTTTGTCAACAGAACTTTCCTTCCTTGATCTTTGTCGTATCATTAGAGCAGGCTTTCCAGCTGAAGTGCAGGAGTTCAAATGGTGCAGCGTTTTATTTTAAGCCTTGAGCTTGGTTGCTTTGTTGCATTTAGAACGCTGCTAATAAGAGCCATGAGCTGACTGCGTAGTTAGATTACAATCTGTTGTCAGACAGATCCCAGTGAGTGGACCTCTTGGCAGCCATTTACATCTGTGCTGGGGGGGAAGAGAGCATCAACATGCAAGTGGAGCTGCCGCTCAACCTTCTTTTTTTGTGAGATGGTTGATGTTTTGTATGTGGTTCGTGCAAAATGTTTATTTTAAACTGAGCCCTGCGTTTGCTTTCTCACAAAGGCATGTTCAGGCCTTCAGCGTGAGGGAGCGTTAGACAAATCCACTGAGGAGTTTCGCACTGCTTGATGTCGTTCTTCGGAGAGAAGAAATCTAGAAAGTTGCAGGAAAACCGTAACGACATTGTCTAAAACCACACGTAATACACATTAAAAATAAACGAGCATAAATGTCTGTTAGACGGGTTGAGTGTCATGCAGTCGTATTCGTTGAGTCAATATTGATTTGAGCAGAGTAGAACATGGAAATAATGCTAATTTGAATGCTAAGAGAGAAGCATTCACACTACCATTTTGTGTGCGTGCGTGTCCCAAAAATTGAGTTTGAGATATGTTGCTTAATCTTTTGGTTCACATCGAACGGGAAAACTCAGAGTTAATCTTCTTTTGTGACACAAGTCACACGAGGACACCTCTCGGTATTAATGTTATGTTTATGATAATACATATTGTGAATTGGAGGCGAAAACATTGTTATGCCGACATGGTCGCAAGTCTCGCAACAGCCTCTGATCTCTCTGTGGCACTTACATAACAGCAGTGATGGAGCGGAGACCGCGGAAAGGATGAATGGCGGCCAAGTTCACAAACACGCACGCACACGTTTTCGCACATGATAATGACTATAGCGTTGCTCAAGTTAAATTCCGCAACACATGGCCGCCACATCAGTGCCTGTGCGCCTTACTTTTAACATGATCTGTTTACTTCAACCTCCAGTATTTGTCTGGTAAGGCATGTGCAGCATATGCCTTATCAGATTTAATTGAGCACCGCAGTTTTTTGTTGTCGTTTTAATAAAGGTTATGACTTTCCCCAGCTGATTATCAATTGAGCCTCCGTGCCATGGGGAAAACTCCCAAGTTGATTAAAATACCAACTGACAAATTTCACGCTTTTAAAAGCCACCGCCTGTTTTGAGCTGCTCTCAGCTGTCATTTCCAAGGAGGCACGCGTACTTTTGCGATGGCTGGCGCGGCTGGTCGCCGTCCTGCACATGTGCACGTAGGCAGTGTGGTCTGGTGAGGTCATGGCTAATTCAAGTGCAACAGGAAGTCACTGTCTGCAAATGTAGACATGTCTGCCGAGGGAGATGCCGCATGCAAAGCCGACAGTGTCCATGTGTGTTCCTGATAGCCGGTAAACACGCTTCCCCAAACATTATCTTGTGTATAGGAGGAGTGTTTGTCTACAACTTGGGACACCTACACGCCACTCCGATGCTCGAGGCCACTGGGAGATATCTGTGGCGTGTACACGTTTATCAACAAGAAAAACCCACCAAGGCTTCACTGTCAAGAAAAGTTCACCACTGTTAACTAGGGATGTCCCGGGGGCCGATCACAGAAGCTTCAATGGCGCGTTAAGATCGAGTGCCCCAAATGCAGCGTTAAGGAACATTTCAAAGGTGACAGTTTTCCCTCTTTTGTGTTACGTTTTTAGGTCAGGTGTACCAGCAGTACCAGGCCCCAGGTGGATACCCTCCGCAGCAGCCGGGTGCCCCGTCTCAACAGTATGGAATGCAGTACCCAGGTAAGTCACAACGATACCGGAGTCTCGTGTTGAGACACTTGTCGAGTACCTGCATTTTCATCATCTGACTAAAAGGTGCCTGTCTCGTCACATGATTGGATTGTGTTTGTGTCATACTGCATGATGAAACTCTAAACTTCGATACAAAAATTGCTGTTGGAAAGCTTTATAATCACGTAGGCCTTTCCTTGAATGCAGCTATTTTAGATTGTGTATTTTACAGCTGTTTGGGACATGGTGAAATGAACATTTTCCAAATAAAAAGGTTCACTTGATCATACATTTCAACACCATTTTAGGACAGAAACAGTTCTAAGGATCAGAGTTTTATAGTGAACACACTGGTTTCTGGCATGATGAATTTCAAATGATCCATACAAAATGCTACTACACAAGTTCTTTGCATTCGACGTTTTAGCCTTGGTTCATGAAATGATGAAACAAAAAAATTACTGTTACAGTGTAATTGTATTATCTTAGACATACAATGATTCATCACTGAGCAAAATTCGTCACTATTTTTGATCAGCGATTTATCGTTTAGATTTTTGTCCGAATTTCAGCTTCTGAACAGTAAATCATCTTTGTAGTCCTTCCTGAAAGCTGACTGAAAACAATGGCGGGTGCCCTTGTTCGAATGATCTGTGAACACAATCATTGTTGCTTTCTCGATATTTTCTCAGCGGGTTATAGCCCCCAGCCAGGAGCCCCCCAACCTGGTCCACAACAGCAGCAGTTCCAGAACTACGCGCCCCCCTCCTCCCAAGCCCCGGCCGCAGGTCCGCCGGCCCCGGCCCCCAGCTACCAGGGTGGCCAGCAGCCGCAGCAGCCTCATCCTCATCCTCCTCAGGGACCGCAGCAGTACCCACCAGGAGCTTTTCCTCCCCAAAACTATACTTCCCAGGCATCGCAGCCTGCCAACTACAGCATGCCGCCCACCTCCCAGCCTGCCGGGTACCAACCTCGTCCGGGATACACCCCGCCTCCGGGCAGCACGGTCACCCCTCCGCCTGGGGCTGCTAACCCATACGCCCGGAACCGGCCCCCCTACGGTCAGGGCTATGCTCAGCCAGGCCCTGGATACCGGTAAAAGGTGCTCATGAAAGATCCATACATCAGCCTTCGTGGCTCCAATTGATTGGACTGCTTCTGACTTTTTTTTTTTTCCCCCACCCTCCGCATCATATGAATATAAAATCCAAATTCGAAACAGGCAAACTCCCCAGTCTGATGGTTAGTGTTTGTTTGCAGTCTATCCAACACATCGCTGGCCTTTTGTTGTTGTAATTCTGACTTCTTTTTTGGGGGGTGTTATTTCATCTCACCATTCTTTTCCCTCTTGTATTTGTTCTTGTTGCACGCATTTCGAAGACCAAAACTGACTGTTTATCCTTCTTTTTACATCATTGCGTGAATGACATCCATATCCTTAAGACTTACTGCGCTGGCCATCTAACTGAATTCCAGTTTTGTCTTTTTATTGTCACCACAATGTCTGTATTAATCATGATGAGGAAACTTGCTAAGTAAGGGCATACGGGCGGGGTCAATCCCAAGTGAAATACAGTACGTAAGTTTCCCTTTGGTCACCCCTCCTTCACTCTTTCTCTGTCTTATCACCAGTTTTTACTAATATACAAAAATCAAATGACTTCTTTACGTGAGATTAGTCGTATAGTGTATAAACTGTAACTTTTTTTTTTCTTTAACACAATAAATGATTGAGACCCAGCTGAGTTGTTCGTATTTTCCAACACTTGTGTTGCTGTTGGAGTTCATGTCTTGGCCTTTTCTTTTCCATTTTCCTCCCAAGTAGATTTTGGAATACTGATGTAATGCCGCCGGTATTATATTATTTTCCTGTTTTGAAGCGTGTGGCAGCTTGGTTGTG
Source organism: Hippocampus kuda (assembly GCA_901007745.1). Lineage (NCBI taxonomy): Eukaryota > Metazoa > Chordata > Actinopteri > Syngnathiformes > Syngnathidae > Hippocampus > Hippocampus kuda. Next base: position 24,255 of record CAAKHF010012635.1, read on the forward strand.
TTTTGAGGGAGCGTGCGGTCTCTGCTATGTCAAACTGTCTCAGCGAATGAGGGGCAATCGAGCATCAAGCGTTTATTAAAGAACATTTTCAGTCGTGATCGAACACCCGCAGCTCCAGCTTCCAAGCCTGAAGTCGCTCATCTCTGATGGATTTGACCACGTAATGGTCGGAAAATTATGAACGAGTTGTTAAGTATGGAAACAGTTTACCTCTGGAGCCGAAGTTAAACTATGCAGCCTGTGTGTTCCATCGAATTCAAATGAAACTATAAGTTTAAAAATCATGCTACCAGTACCACCCACATATATGCATGTCAATAGTTATAACGCACTGGTCAATCTTGGCTTTCACTTTCCTTGGCTCATACTGTAGCCTGTATCTTGCTTTCCCTTTATTCTATACGAAACTTGACGTTAGCTCAGGGCTCCTGACTAACTTTTATTTTTTCTCTAGGACACAGTGGTCCCTAATCTGAAATTTGTGGGGCGCACAACTCTAAATTGAGTTGGTAAGTAAATATTCACATTTTCTCTATATAACTCAGTAATGGGCTGACAAGGGCAGAAGTTGGTCAGCAACAAAAAAGATATCAAAGAATCATTGTCAAAAAAAAAAAAGCAAATTTACTGATCACACATGAGTAAGCAGGTGAAAAATGTCCTTGAATTGCCTCAAGTTTTCAGGAAAGAATGCCACCATTTAGTCAGTCAGGAGCTCTACCTTAGTAGATCAAAGATCTTATCCTTTATTATTCATTAATTGTAAAGGACCATAGCGTTAGCATTTGCATACTAGCATACTAGCCGATACCTAGCTTAGCGTAAAGACCATAACTTCAGCCCCCTCCCCTTGCTTATCAAAGTGCTTAGCCTTTACCTTTCTTAGCATGAAGACGTTTGTCTTAAAGCCTGAGCCCAATTCATTTCCCATGTTTAGGGAAAAAAAATTGAACAACATCCATGCTAAAGCCTTTAAAATCACACAGAAACTTGTATCAGTTCATATCAAAACAAGATTTATTGATTGAAAATAGTTTACATGTTGCAACACAAAAGTATTTGTAAGAAAGAATGTGAAAATTATGTACAGTTTGCAAAATGTTTCAACAAATATATTTCTATGCAATTGCCTTATTGGAGAAAAGTTAGCATGTTTCCATTCACTACATCATAGAAGCACTTTTTTTTCCCAATAATTTGAACTTTAAAATCTTTCCAACAATTTTAAACTTGGTAGACAAAACAAGAAATCACTCCATATACATATATAAACAAAAGTTTAATACTGTGCAATCTGCAACTGCTAGCAATTCCTCAGGAACAGCAAACTGTCGGTCTCGCATGTGTCATATGTGCTTGTAGTTTGCATTGTACAAATGTACAGTCATAATATGAGTGGCACCTTGTTTCTGTATCCAGATTGTGTGTGTGTGTGTGTGTGTGTGTGTGTGTGTGTGTGTGTGTGTGTGTGTGTAGCCATGCAAGTCTATGTCCTCTGGAATGCACAAGCACGCGCTATAATCTTGTAACGATCCCTTGATAAATAGTATCATACATTTTGGGAGCCAGCTTCCCAACAATGTCTGTATAATTAACATTTTGGCCACTCATGCATCCATTTTGACACTTTTACAACAATGGGGATGTGTTTCTTGAACCCGTTCATACCTCGTAGCAACCTTAGACACCCCTCCCCTCCCTTCCCCTAATCTACAGTGTCTATGGCAGGGGGTGGGAACCTCCAGCCTGGTAGCCATATATCTAGCCTGCGAGAGCATTTCATCCAGCCCGCCATGTATTTCTGAAAATAAATCCTCAGCGGAACATCGAACAAACAAATGCCAATAATAGCTAATAATACATTTGTTCAATCATGGGTTTTTTTCTTCATAAATTTAGTTTGGCCCTCAGAGGACTATCAAAATGAGGGTGGGGGGGATAAGGTTCCCCACCACAGATTTTTGGTAACAAGGAAAAGGAGCCGAACCACCTTCATGTTAGGCACGTTTGGTACTCTTCAACCAGACTTTCTTCTGGACTGCGTGTGGAGTTACCACCACTTGCCAGGTATAGGCGTGCCGCATTCGTACCATCCCACGTAAGTCACGTGCGACTTGCCACCGATCTCGCCGAAGCTCACCGGCTCTTGTCGCAGCGCTCTGAAGTAACCTGTGGGGGTTGGATTGAACGGGATCACCCAGTAGAACGGTTTATATAGTTGCTAGATTAATCACAACGGAAAACAATCTTGGCGGGAAATGGGATCTTGGTGGAAATGATCACGTAAAATAAATATGCACATTGCTCATAAATACCTGGCCTGGATGGTAACTGGTCAGCAAACAGCTGCGTCCCAGTCCGCCCGTCCAAGAAGGAGTCCACAAACTGACAGTGGTCCTCGCCGTAACCTGATTGATCACCGATATTGTAGAACTTCCCTGAAGAGACAGAAAAAGATTTGTACACAAGGTTAGAATTTTACGAAGAGAGCTCACACGAACCGAGGCAGACTTGGCAGGACTATTACAGTAAACATGGATGCACTCAACATTGTGGTGTGACTTCATGTTTGCCAGAGTGCTAGTTGGCTTTAAAGAACAACAGACAACCCGTTTACAACTTGAAGTACGACTCGAATTTGTATTTACCATTGAGCGAGTCGCTCAGGTAGATCTTGTATCGCAGGGAGTTGCACAGCTGGATGCCCACAAACTTTCGGTACCACGTCCTCTTCACGTATTGCTTCCCATTGCATTCAGAGTAGGCGTCCGTCTTAAATGGGAATTGCGTCCAGAGGGCATCTTTTCCTGTTCCAAATGGTAAAAAGCACATTTATAATGAATTTCAAAGAAAAACCATGTGATCAGAATATCATGACATGAAGCGAGGGCAATATTTACCTGATACGTTTTCACTCACTCGTGGGTCCGCTGCATGTCGAAGGGAAATAATTGTCATTGTCATGTCTAACATGCAATGTCTGCCTTATACGACAAGAACTCACGTTTATTCGTTTTAATGTTTGTCACTCTTAAAAGTTTCTCATGATAGAATAAATAATAATTAGCCAGATGACATCAGTAAACACACAATGCGGCTTGTGTTGTTGCATGTATTAGTCTTTTTCCTAGTGCAATTTATCCTCAGTCAGTTGCTCTCGTTTTTGTTTTTTATAATATATTTGTGCAAAGGTACATAGGGGATTTTCTACAATATTTGTCTACAAATGGTATTGAGTAAAACTTGCCTGACTCCGTATTAAACGTCACAGGCTCGCTGGATGGTCCCGTTCCCAGCTCGTTCTTTGGTGTCACTTTGAACTCGTAACTGAAACAAGACAGAAACAATCAATCCCGCGGATAAACCGAACCTTCGGCACATTTTTGACATTGAAATTCCCCCCTTTTTTTTCCCTCCCCTGAAATTGTCGCCGTTTCAGAGCCAACGTGAGTCGCGGTGACTCACTCACTGTAGTCAAACAGCTGATGGTTATTCCACGTGCTGTGAAGCTTAAGATATCCTGGCAAAAAGCGGCCCAGGGGATGCTTCTGGTGAACTCCAGATGCAAATTGAAAAACCCTCCACCCACTCCACCCTTTCTGGTTTTGGATTCGTTTTGGATTGTACCCCAAAATGGTACAAATGGTTTTCTGTTATTCAGTGTTTCTCACTCCTTCGTTGTTTTCTGTGCAAAATTCAACTTGTGTGGTGGGATGAGGTTTGTGCTTGTTTATCTGCATTGGCAGCTTTGCCACATACTTGACTTAAGATAAAACCGCTGGAAAACGTGCGCTGTAATCCATCACAATGACGGAGGAATGAGAGATGTCAGAAAAACAAGGGGGGGTTGATAAGACGCAAGACACAGCAATTAAACCGGTAAGCCCCTTTTAAAATGACATTTTAATCAGTTCCAGCATAACGCTATTCTCCGACCGTGATCACTGCCTTTATTCCCCGTATTTGCTAAAAGTCGCGCCACCGCAAAGTGAAAAGCAACAAACGATCGTCACCGTGACGTGCTAGTATCGATCACGATTTATTATTTTTTTTGTCTACTCGTGAACGACGACACGTGGCATATCTAGCGCCGACTACTTTTGATGAATAATATGAGTTTTAAAATCTGAATGAGCTTGAGACGGTCACATACCTGCTTTCCGGTTTTAGATTCTCCACTGCCGTGTGCGTCTGGTTCGTTGTCGTCAATATGGACACTTCCTCTCCATTGGGTCCTTTGGCTGTTGATACGACCTCATATTCTGAACATGAGAAGTACAGTCATTTCTATTTGTTCTTATTCTATTGAATGGTTTATATGCAAAAACTAAATGGGCATCTGTCATAAAGTACTCCGTGCAACGTTCCTGCAGTACCTCTAGTTTCGTTATCGGTTTTCTGCCAGTCGAGGATGACGAAAGACGGACACCCTTCGACCGTCACCACGGTGAGGTTGGAGGGCGGGATTCGGGGGGCGGCCGTCACGTTCTGATCGCTGCTGTCCTCTTCGTCTGGGAAGTAAGTCAGGGAGGACGTGATGGAACACGGCTCGTCTGGCTTCTTGTCAGTCTTGTAGATGACGTGAGGAGCTGTGGACACGTACAGTCGCAGCAGAATATTATTGTTTGGTTTATAGTTTGTTTTTTTAATCAGTTGACATGTTGGTTTTTATTGTTTCTCGCAATTGGTTTACACTGGTCAAGTTGGTTTGTACCATTAGACAGTTGGCTTGCATCAAGTTGATGGATTGGTTTGGATTGGTTGATGGGTAATTTCTATTGGTTGATGTTTGTATCGTTTGGCCGGTTGGTTAGGATGGTTTGTAGCAATTTGACAGTTGGTTTTATTTATTGGCCTTTTTGGTTGGTATTGGTTGACCATCTATATTCATTGCCTCTTGAAATTTGGTTTGCATAGTTAGCTGATCTGTATCGGATGATGGTCGGTTTGTATTGGTCATTGGTTGGCATGTGGCAGTTGGTTGATAATTAGTTTGCATCGGTTTGGTTTGTCATTTCGGTCCGCGACAGAGTTCAATATTGTTTTGTTTTAATCTTACCAAATACATCACATGGTAGGGGAAATGAAGTATGATTATAAGGGCCCAAACGGGTAGTCTTACCCACGTAGCGCTTCTTGCCCATAATGTCCACATCGGATGCTGGAAGGGGCCTGAATATGGAGGAATTTTCAGTGACCTCAAAACGGCTGCCTGTAAAAAGGAAGCAGGCATGTTATGATGGTGTGCCGACAGTCTTGGCAGCATGCCTGTCAGCATTTTTCAGAGTTCTGGCTCAACAACTTGAAATCACACATCTCTTATTTCCTTCTCAGATGACAACCTCCTCACCCGTGGATTCATTGCTCTACACGGAATGATCTCTCATGAATGTAGACACTTGTACAAGCTAATGGAATCCAGAATGCATTCAACGTTTACTTTCAAATCCAAGAATGTTCTAGATTCATTTTGAAGCTTTTCCAGCAAGATGCAGCTATGATCAATTGTATATGAACCCTTTCATGCACCCTGTAACCTGATGACACGATAAGCGGTCCACTGTAGTAACCGCTGTCCCTGAAAGGGTTAGAAAAAAAAAAGATATAGTTGACTCTTCAAAAACACAAGATTCTTTTATTGCTCCCCAGAGGGGAATTGATGGTACTTTATGACTTTAATAGTCACTCGTGGGAGCCAAAATAAACTAAATGGTGTTGTTTTACCAAAATCGCAAATGCAAGCTTTTTATGCAAGCTACATACTTTTTTTTATGTAGTTGTTAATAGGAACTGAATAATGCGCAAAGTGGTAACACTGAGATCTTATTTGTTTCTGAAACTTTTCTGAATTTGCAGGTTGCCAAACCTTCCTTGGTTTAGATTGTGCAGGTTTACATTATGTGTTGTGCATACCATACATCATTACAAAAAATAAAAGATGTAGTTTCCTACTGTTTAATGACGGGGTAGTGGTAGTCGTCTGCTGCCTGCGTTCTTGCTTTGGCTTGGACGTGACTAGCGGGAAAGGCTTCAAAATGGACTCCTTGTCGCCTTGTTTGAGGTCCATGGGTTTATCTGAGGCAAGAGAGGGAAAGGAGGAAAGGGCGGGGGCAGTTAATCATGTGACTCACACACAGTTGTGTTCCATCTGCTTTGGTCGTCCATGCAGAGCAGCTCTGTGTCCTTTCATAGATTAGTTTGCTCCCTGGGATGTGTTGTGCTTTTCGTTGCAAGCTTACCTTTTGTGTTGTGGTCTTTTTTTTAAGAAGGCAAGAATATGAGAATAAAGCATTGCAGTGTGACGATTGAGGAGAATGTGGGGTGAAATTAATCCAAGTTTGAGCATTCAACAAGAGGAAATTTTGCGTGAAATCCAATTGCATCGGGACGTCTCAAATCAATCATCTCGCTACGCCGAACAATTTAAAAATCAACATTTTCACCATGTCGAAAGACAAACAAGTCAAGGAAG
>CAAKHF010012635.1:30746-46946 GCA_901007745.1 Hippocampus kuda
GGTGTCCCATGCACGATGAACACATTTTTTAAAAACTGGAATAGAATGTCGAAAGGCAAACAAGTCAAGGAAGTCATTTGAGAAGCAGCTCGTGCAGGCCTCACCGTGGTCATTCGGCATCCCCACCAAGTTGGGTCTCTTGTTGACGGGAACAGATTGGCGTAGAACTGCAGAGATTAATTGGAAACATTGCCGACGTTACCGAATTAACAATGGCAAACTCATACAAAGCCGAAGGTGGTCTGCACTGCAGGAGCAGAAATTCAAAACTGGGAATAAAACGATGGTGGATTAACAAACTCGCATTTAGAGGTGGACGGGTAATAAAAGTAGACAGCTGTCAACAAAGATGATTTCATACACAAAAAGCGACGGTAAAAGCTAGGGATGGGCATGATAATCGATTAATCGTGTGTTGATCAACCGCCCTTGTACAGTGGAAAGGTCATCGAATGAGCTTGCAACCAGCAGAGGTGCTGTTGATTGCAATTTGAAGAACATGACATAAGATGGATGATTTATTTTTTTTTGTTACAGCGACGATGACACTGGCATTAAAACAGGAGTTCAGAACATTCAGAGAGTGAATTTACCTTTCATTAATTAATTAATCTTTTTGGGGGGTCACAATTAATCGATTATATGAGTTTTTTATGTCATCAATTGCCCATCCTCGATCAGAGCACGTATGTGTACAAGCCAGGCAGATTGCAATTGTTGCCCCAGTCGACGACGAATCAAAACATCAATCGGCCCCAAAAATTATTTTAATGATCTGAGAAAACGAACGGCAAGTCCTGCTTTTCTTTTTAACGAGTGACTCATTTCAATAAAAATTAAAAAGTAAAAAGACCTTTGAACCGATGCTCAGTTTCCACAGAATAAGCTTCGATCGTCCTCGCCAACGAGTTTTCAGCCATAACTGCGTCGATCGATCCCATGAGAGAATTTTGCCGGGAATGTAAGCAGAAAGTGAGCAAACGCGAGGAGGCCTGCCATGGAAACAGCTTTGCGACAAACGCTGATTTATTTTTGGGACGCGTTAAAGCCCATCGCACTAAATCATTTTAGAGGAGACGATGTGGCCTGAGGGAGTCTCTCGCCTTGAAGACTTTTTTTTTCCTTAATTGGAAAGCAGCTCAGCCACGACGCAATTCACAATGCACTCCTTTGGTCATATTTCATTTCCTTATCGCGGAGATCAGTCAATGCCTATTCTTGTAACGTGATGCAATTGTCGATGATCTAAAGCAGCTTCACGACATTGATTTTTGGGCTTGTCTCCTCCCCCCCCTCCCCAATCAATGACCTCGGGCTTCAACTCCCCGGCGGAATCGACAGGACGGCCGTCGATGATTCTCCCTGATGAGCTCGACGTTAACCACCGTATGACAGACGTCTCATGGCAAATGTTATGTCCATGTGGTAATCCATCATGCCGCATGTGATTAAGTGAGCAAAAAGATGATGTCACTCCAAATTGGGTGAAAGTGCAGCGATGTATATCGCACGCGTCGTCAACCGAACATGTCTTGGATCATGGCTGTTTTGTACGGCAGCAGTTACATAACTGCTGTCCTTGGCTGCAGCAAACAGCCGGACCTCAAACGCTCCATTCCTGAATGAACTCGTATGTTGGAAAAATATAGACATCGAAAACTGAAGTGTGACTCTCGGTGAACTGATTCTGCGACGAGGCATTGATCAACAAACAAAAGAGCCACAAAAGGTCTGACAAGCAGGGTGAAGCATTGGTGGACTGGGACAAAAGTGCATGATGATGATGATGATGATGATTGATTATTATGATGTGCACACATTGGGACATACTGTAACAGTGCCTCTTGGGTTAGTGCGTGTGGAACGCGGAAAGGAGATTTTTCTTGACGGTCTTTACCGGGTTTCTCTTTGGGCCATGCTGCAGGTTTAGGGAGAGCATTGCTCCTATGATGCGCTGTTGGAGGGAGAAGAAGGTCGATTATGAAGTGTTCGGTGTCAGCGGGCTTGGCAGTGTCCAGTCAAGAGAAAAGACAGCTGAAGATGTGTGCCTTTGACCTATTTTTTTAAAGAGATGAGCTGTATTTGAAATTGGAGCTGGCATGATTTTGTGACATTCATCTTATATTTTGCACATCCTCATTCCCCATTCTCGAAGTCTTTTGAGGTGTCTGTGGTTATGTTTAGGAAAGGATGATACAAACGAGGGGGAAAAAAAGAGACCGGCGAAACTGCTCGCACAGTGCTTGGTTTGGCATGCTAGGTGTAAAACGTTGCCTGTCCTTGGCGGTGCTGTAGCCAGAAATCCCACAAGGCTCAGCGAAGAGGGACTGCAAATCATATTAACGACACGAGGTCCAAGCCACAAACGCAGCTCATGGCAGAGGTGTGAAGTACATCACACAAGAGCGCGCATGTGGTCGAGCGCAGAGTTTTGGGACTTTGCCGAGGAGGACTCAAGACCACAAGATGGTGCAAGCAAACTAGAAACGACAAGCTTTTCAATGTATACGTGACATATTGGCTGCTCAACCAGGAGCCATCTGCTGTCATCCGTAAATGCGGCGCTGCAGATAAAGATAGGATGTTTGATCAGAGGAGGAGAAAGGGAGATTTAAAGTCGAGGGAGAGAGTTCTCCATTACCCCCAGAGGTCCTAGAGCTGTGGGAGGAGGTGGAGAATGATCTGACACCATTGCGAGGGAAATGAGGAGGAGGCCGGATACGTGAAAATGTGGTGTTTCTTCCTGCCGGATTAGCTGAGGAGATAGTGGAGGAGCGAGGGGCCTCGGCGCTCCGGTTCGTGGTACCTAGATCAGAAGAGAGGCATTCGGGAAGCTTAGTGATCATCCACTCGCGAGCTTGACTCGCGCTACCTAAATGGAACAAATAACAGCGCACATTGGTGAAAGGAATGTAGACGAGAGACCAAGGAATGAAATGACAGCGAGACATGAATGGCACACTGCGTTGTTTGTGAATGGGTGGGGGTTAGGAGGGACTGCTGGGCCGTGATTGACAGCACACATGGTGACAGGGACGATGACGTGGGTGTGAGGATGGAGATGGAGATGGGGAAGCAGTGATATCATCCAGCGGTTTGAGTTGCAACTGGGTGTCATACAGTTTTGACGAAAAGCGGTGACGGTAATGCGGCCAACTTGTCATGGTGTTTACCAAGATTGTAACTATGAGGCTTGTCTGCAGCCGGGGCTGGGATTGGCAGAGGCTTTCCCTTCTCCGGTGGACTAGGAGCTGCATGGGAGAAAACTCATGTATATTCTAAAGGGCATTGGTTGTAAATTTTGACATTGAACATGATCTGTCTTAACGTAAGAGGTGTGTAAAGTAGGTGTTTACCAGTGGGAACTGCCTGCAATGGAGGGACCTCAATGGGGCCAGAGTGACTCGTGCCCCGAGGCTGAATCTCAAGTCCAGGCTGCGGTTCTGCTTGAGACTTTGGTGCAGGGATTGCCTCGGTTTGGGATTCGGATTGGGGCAGATTTTTTGTAGTTGGTGGGAATTTGGAAACGGGTTTCCTTTGGGGTAGAGTGTCTGACAAAGGATGAGACTGGGGCTGTGGCTGGGTCCTACCTGAAGGTTGTGGTTGCTTGCTATGTCTGGTGACGGATTGGTTTTGAGGCTTGGCTGGCTGAGTTTTTGGTTGCGAGTGTGTTTCTGGCCGGGCCGTTCTCTTCAATAAAGGTTGTGTCATGGGGGTTAAAGAAGTCGTCCTCGGTTGGGAAGTTGACTGAACTTTAAACTGTTTCATTGTGCTTGGCCAAGGCTCTGGAGAGTTTTCTTGTTGAGTGAAAGGTTGGACTGTTGTGTCAAAATGGACAATTGATTCAGATTGTGTTTTTATTTGTGTCTCAGTTAAAGAATGGGGTGGTTGTTTAGGTAGGACGCAAGGCATTGTTTGAGTTTGTTGTCTCTGAGGTTGATGTTGCTTTGTTGTTTGAGATGTCTTGGGATGTACCTCAAATGCAGACTTTATTGTTATTTGTGTTATTGGATGATGTCGTGGTTTAGGCTGACTTGTGGTATGCGGCTTTGATAGGTGTTGTGGCTTTGTCTGACCTGGAGTCTGAGGCTTTGATAGGTGTTGTGGTTCAGACTGACTTGGGGTTTCAGGCTTTGATAGGTGTGCTTCAGACTGACTTGGAGTCTGAAGCTTTGGTAGGTGTTGCGGCTTTGTCTGACTTGGGATCTGAGGCTTTGGTAGAGGTTGCGGCTTTGTCTGACTTGGGGTCTGAGGCTTTGATAGGTTTTGTGGCTTTGTCTGACTTGGGGTCTGAGGCTTTGGTAGGTGTTGTGGTTCAGGCTGACTTGTGGTCTGAGGCTTTGATAGGTGTTGTGGCTTTGTCTGACTTGGGGTCTGAGGCTTTGGTAGGTGTTGTGGTTCAGGCTGACTTGTGGTCTGAGGCTTTGATAGGGGTTGTAGTTCAAACTGACTTGGGGTCTCAGGCTTTGATCGGTGTGCTTCAGGCTGACTTGGGGTCTGGGGCTTTGATAGGTGTTGTGGTTCAGGCTGACTTGGGGTCTGAGGCTTTGGTAGGTGTTGTGGCTTTGTCTGACTTGAGGTCTGAGGCTTTGGTAGGTGTTGTGGTTCAGGCTGACTTGTGGTCTGAGGCTTTGATAGGTGTTGCGGCTTTGTCTGACTTGGGATCTGAGGCTTTGGTAGGGGTTGCGGCTTTGTCTGACTTGGGGTCTGAGGCTTTGGTAGGTGTTGTGGCTTTGTCTGACTTGGGGTCTGAGGCTTTGATTGGTGGTGTGGCTTTGTCTGACTTGGGGTCTGATGCTTTGGTAGGTGTTGTGGTTCAGGCTGACTTGTGGTCTGAGGTTTTGGTAGGTGTTGTGGCTTTGTCTGACTTGGGGTCTGAGGCTTTGATAGGTTTTGTGGCTTTGTCTGACTTGGGGTCTGAGGCTTTGGTAGGTGTTGTGATTCAGGCTGACGTGGGGTCTGAGGCTTTGATAAGTGTTGTGGCTTTGTCTGAGGCTTTGGTAGGTGTTGTGGTTCAGGCTGACTTGCGGTCTGAGGCTTTGATAGGTGTTGTGGCTTTGTCTGACTTATTGATTTAGTCTGCATCTTGGGTGTTGATCTGGTTTCTGATTGGGGTTGTGCTTGGGGTGTAGGTTGAGATGTTTGATGATAACGTGTCGGAAAAGGGTTATGTGTTATGGTGTGCAACTTCAGATCTGGATATGGTTCATGTTGGGGCACGGTCTTGAATCCTAATTGATGAGAATGTGTTTTTTGTTTAGAACTTGTTTGGGGTTGTTCTAGTCTGGGTTTGGATTGTGTCGGTGGTTGATGGAGATTTAATGTGTATGGGACACGATTTGGGGGTTGTGCACCGTTTTGCTTGTGGACTGGTACAGAAACTGCTGGATCTGAAATATGAAGTGGAAGTTGGAGATTGGAAACTGAGGGGACCTTGTGGAAAGGAGGAATGACAGATTTGGAGAGGTCTCCACCTGGGTGGCGTGTCAGAGAGAGAGAAAATATTTCTAATAAAATCCCTTTGATTCAAATGATAGACAAAAGCAATGACTGAACTGGCTACAGAAAATGGCAGCGGTTCAGGCAAGGACCTGAAAAATAAGATTATGATCCTTGACCTGGTGTAAGTTACACATCATCTTTTTTTTACCTGACACAAGATTCAGTCTCAAAACTATCAGATTTCCCTCGCCAGGTTTTTATGTGGTATGAATCCAAAAGCTGTCTCACTAAGACACGAAGATAGAATGTTTTGATTGACTACTTGCCTTATGGACATTGAGAATTGATTTAACTGCCCTTGAAAGGGAATCAGAGAGAAAGTCCAAAAACAGGCAAAGCTGATAAATTAAAATTCTAAGATGACAGTAATGCTTAGACTCCAATTTAAGACAGTCCATTGTTGTTATTTAGTTTGCTAACTGTCTGGCTTAACAAACTTGAATCACCATTTACCAATTGGCTGTTTGGTAGTCGCAGGTGCTGCGGATCCAGAGGTAGACAGAGGTTCCTGTTGAGTTGTTGTGGTGGGAGCTGACAAATATAGTACACATGAAGTCATATGAAAGTAAAAGCAGATTAAATGCTGCATCCATCCATCCTGAAGTGACATAATAGAGGCAAAGTTGTGTTGTAGTTTGTTTTTTTGTGACCACTGCTACATTTCTGAGTTCATGCTCAGAAAAAGAATTACCAAGAGTTGTCTTTGGGATTATGTGGTGGGAGATGGGTTGTCTGCCCTGTGTCTTATTGTGAAGAACTGACAAAGAGGAAAAGAAGAGTGGTTAGGTTCAAAGTCAGCCCAAAATTTATCGCAGTCCTGCAAAAGAAACTGGAAAGTCAAAACAGTTCTTCAGTGCAAGTACCAGTTCACAATAATGCTTTCTTCTTTATTTATTGATACAGTAACGAGCCAAATGGACAGGCCAATGTTCCTTAGATCTTAGAGACAATAAGATTTTTTTTTTCTCTTCAGGCACTGTAAAACACAATTCAGGTCTTCTGGAAATAAACTTAGTGTGAGGTGGTCCGGGTTGAGCAGGGGCTGTGTATACTAATCCTTTGTAAAATATTTATTAGGAATTGAGAAAAATAACAAATATGTGTCGTCATCCTTCCAAGATCCGATGGTCTAAATTGGAAAAACTGGATCTTTCGCAATGTGAGATGCAATTGTGATGCGTAGCGTGTGCATTTTCTTTCATGCGTCATTGAGATCACCGTCTTACAGTGTTTCTTAGAAAAGCAGCAATCACAGGCATGCCAAAACTATGATCTACATTTCTTTCATTCTCTGTTTCATTTCAAATCACATTCATGTCGTCTGTGGCCAAGTGTCATCAAGGCTCTGGCAAATCTCCGCCAAACTGCACGTTTTGGAAGTGTAAACAGAACACCTCATGGTGGAGAGAATGTAACGACGCTTTCTGTAAATGCATCACAACATACTGTTTGGGATCAAGTTATGTAAATCAGTGAGTGGAATGAATTAGACTGGATTGCAATTGGAGTTCATCGTATGGTATCACATTGCGATTGGAGTGAATCCCATTGCATTGCATCGCAAATAGCTTAAAATGTTTCGGGAATATAATGTACCAATTGTGTCAAGACAGTGCACTGGTTTGAGTGATTAACATTCCTTGTCCAGTATTTACTTTTCTACTGAAACTTGGCTAATACATGTACAACAACAGCTTTCGGTAACTGGAATCTGCCAAAAATCAAAGTTTGAATCGACTCGTCGGGTCCCGAATTAACTTACCGTGGCGAGGAGCAAAAGGGAACTGCGGACCTTGCGCTAGCGGTTTCTAGTGGGTCAAAAACAAAAGAAGATTTGGTCAATACAGTTGCAACAATCACAAAAACGAAATTGACAACCACCGCAGCATTCGGTTGCTTTTAATATTGCCTGCTGTCATTGGGTGGCTCTAACTTGGACTAAACGGAGAGGCTCGCACACTACAGACAGACTTGGCTTGTTGCGCCCTGGCTGTACTCATGCCGTTTCCATTCGGCAGCTGCAAGGGAAATTAATGAGGCAAACAACCCTGAGAATAGCATACACATACAAAAAAAATTTACAACATGCTCTCCAGGGGTTTATTAATTCTTCCGAGCGCCTGAATATGTTTATTATGAGACGAGCTGTTAGTTCTTATTCGCTTCGACGACTCTTTCAGCTTATCCAAAGAGCAAAGCGTCCATTGATGGATGGATACAATCAAATCCCCGTGTGGCTTGCAGTTAGAACTTTTAGTTTATTCTTTGATCACATTTTTTAAAAAAAAATACGAAGGTAGTACGTACCACGGGGCTGATGGGACGTTTGAAGATTTTCCTGATGACTTTCTCTGGGGACACAACATTTTATAAATAAATAGCGACATTCTCGTAGAAAAAATGGATGTCATTCAGTTATGGGATGGATCATTGTTCATTATACCAAAAGGACGCTGAGAATGTTGAGTTTTAATGACTGCTATGGATAATATAGTTGGTCCGCTGTGATCAAATTTACCTTGAACACCCCCTGAGCTAATATTGTGGATGACGGGCTTGCTCCACGATCCGGTCTTGTCCTTCGAGCTAGGTTGAACACCGAATTCGTAAACGGCGTTGGGCTTGAGATGGTCAATGACCGTGTCACTCGTCGGGCAGGTTTGGTAGTTCCACTTCCTGTTTCTCTCCCGGTAACGCACTGTGTAGTGTCTGGACCAAAGACAGAACGGAGCAAAGGAGATACTTTAGCTGTAGATAATGTATTTGCGAACATTTTGTCAGCAATTTTCCTGGCGTTTTCTGTCGACACTATGTAAACATACCCATCCTCGAGACAGTCATTCATGATATTTCCTTCGTAGGGCGTCTTCAGTAGGGTCCCCCAAGAGAGCAAAACCGAGGTGGGGGTCACTGACCCGATAACCAGATGCAGTGGCTTCTCCAATTCGACTTTCCCTGTGGATGAACGCTTATTAATTTACAGTATCTGCTTGCCACTTAGATCAGCTTTTGTGTTAAAAAGTCAGACCTGTGCAGTGCTTTTTCACATCATTGGTCGGGATGGGCTGGACCGCGATAAGGTACTTAGGCTCGGCGTCTGAAGACACAACATTTCAAGGTATGGTCGAAAAGCTTCAAAGACCTTATTATGAAATCAGTATATTAGTGTGAGTCTTTGGCAACCCTCACCAAACTCCGTCTCGTAAGGCTTCCCATTCTCCGGGAGCGGAATGAATTGTTTGGAGAACATACTGCTGCCGTAGCCCAGGATATAGCCTTCCAGCTTTGTGTCCGTGTTGGGACGTACAAACTTCATCACAATGGTGTCACCAGTGGCGTTGATGCGGACCTTCATGTTCTGGCGTCGGACTGCGGGGACAGAACAGGATGTGATCATTATTGTTGAAAATGTTTTCTTTGTCATTACTCTTCGATATTTTCGAGCATTTCCCCTCTAATCTGAAACCATGTTCACCCTGGTATTTTCATTTTTTAAATGTAATTTTATTTGTCAGCTTCACTTGGCAACTTGAAATTTGGTAGGCATGTCTAATATGAGTAGACCCACAAAAAAAAGCATCAAAAGCATTGCCTCAAAACACAAGGGGTGTCTACCATTTTGGTTCAAAGCAGCCGTTCTGTCATTTTGGGCCATTTCCAGGGGGCCTTCAAAAATGAACTCATTCCAGAGATTTAAATTTGAACCACATGTCATAGATGCATGAAAGTAAATATCAGGAGGGGAGGGAGTTTTTGTCTTTGAAGTTTGATTACCCTCCACCCGCATATAACATGAAACTCATCGTAGCTGAGTTCCACCAGGTCAGAGCTTGACCAGTTGAGTTCTATGTGATGCCCGTCGCATTCTGAAAAAAAAAAAAATCATAAATCATAATCGCCCCATTCCGATAGCAAATGTTTAGGTTCCGCTCTGCACCTTCCAAATTTTATCAAGTCCAGCTTCATCCAACTTCTAATTGTGTGTAAAGAAACTTGATGAGCTGGGCGAAAAACAGAGCCAAAACTATCATTGAGAATCAAATACACTCAAATAAGTGAGCCGTATTTTTCTGAGTTCAGACTGGATCATGAGGTCAGAAATTAGCAAATTTATCGCACACATTAATGATTGGGAGCAATGATGCTCGGATGAGTGAATCGGGGTCATAACGGTGATGGATGACTGACGATCGGCGCATAAACACACAGAACGTTAATCAGAATACTGGGCATCCTTGGGCTATAAATTAACAGATGTGACAAAAGAATGACTGGCGAGTTGATCAAATTAAGTGCGCTTTTGTGGGATTGTTGGTTGGCTTTCCCTCGTCTTCTTCAAATTAACATTGACAACAGAGCAATTAGTGGATTTTTATGGTTTTAGAAAGAGGATTGGAGTGACAGATGAGCCCGTAAGGGCTTCAACCTCCGTCCTTTGTAGTCAAGCCTAGAAACAGCAAACTTTCCGAAGCACATGTCCTTGGCTTCAATCTCAGCACCAAATGAAATAGTGGAACTTTGCATGCCGACTACCGCTCGCGGCTGCCAGACCCCAACGCAGACACTTGCAAAGGGGGAAGCCCTGGATTTGAAAAATACCCCTCTTAGCTTTTCCAGCTATGTGTTCCCGATGAAAACCTCAATCAAAAGCATTTCTTTTCACTTCTCCCACCAAGGGTCCCCACTAAAGCACAAGTGAGATTGGCCGAGTGAGTAGGAAACATCAGGAAACTTCTGGCAATGTGTTTTTCAAATCAAATGCAAGCAAAGACTGGCTCGGACTCACATTGACCATTTGGCGTACAAGTCGCTTAAAAACTGTTTAGTCTTATCAATATTTCTCAAGTACGGTGATTAGATCTAGATGATCTGACTAAACCATGGGCCTGATCAGCGATCCATCACTCAGCTACAATTCTCACATTGTTGCTTTTTTGCAATGGGCTGTTGAGGCTCTCGAAACACCCTCCCCCCCTACTGGCTGTCACCCAAATTGCTTTGGGATATCATTTCTTTTTTCCACATAATATTAGTGGCCAATCTTTCAGACTAAACAGTACTCCGTGCCAGAATTTCAACAAATCCTAATCGGGGTCAGTTTATCCAAATTTGTCCTTGCAGAACATTTGCAGCAATCTAGAATTACATTCTAGATTGACTCAGGAAACATCTGTTCGTACTGAAAACAAAATAAAGAAATAAATAATACAAAGGGGTGCACCCCCCCCAAAAAAAAACCAAAACAAAATATTCTACAAAAAAAAAAAAAACTCGACTCGCAAGAGGAAATAAGTAAAAATGTGAGTATAAAATCGTAATATTGTGATTGAAGAGCAGTAATTTAACAATGAGGTTGCAAAATAGTCCAGAATGTTGCGATGTCATCTCAAATCGTAACAATGCAAGAAAAAAAGTTTTATGTGGCAAACACTAAGAAGATAAACTTCAGAATTTCTAAAATTACCTCGTAGTACACCGAGAAAAAGAAGTTGTCTATTTTGCTCTTTGTATTTTTCTCGTAACTTTTGGATTTATTCCTTTTTCAACCAGACGCCATTCGGGACCCATGATATCTCCCTTGCATGCTTATGAGCGACAGCTGACCCACTTTCCGTTATCTGGCCATTTGAAATGACACAATGATTATCTCCAGAACGTCCCAGATGATCACTTTGCGCACTCATTCTAACAAAAACAAACATGGTTTGTGTTTTATGACGCTAATTAAGATGAAACCATTCCGTTCAAATATGACTCCGGCAGTGTTGCTCCAAATATGAAACCAGTTAATTCCCACTAAACTGCACGTGCAAACCCTTCAAAATGCAATGAAGTCACCAATCAGCATGTGGCATTACCCAATAAATCAAGTCTCACAACCTGATAAATATTTAAGAATTGTCCCCTCCATCTTATGTTTTGGTGAGTAAGCCGAAGAGGTCATTCAGTTGGCTTGAAAAGCATCAACACCCTCAAACTGGAGACTGGAGCTTGGCTCCAAAGAGGACGTTATCGCCTGGTGATGCATGATCCCCCGGGAAAGGGAGTCGCATAATATTGGTGAAGAAAACACACGCTCACGTCAGCTTTGACCACAAATTTCCGTGTTACCACGAAGCGCACATAAAGGTTAACAATTGGTGGAGTTTTTACCAGAACTTGGTGATTTAAAAAAAATGCATCAAAGGATTGAGATTGCCTCTGTGTCTAGAGGTTTTCTTTCTTTTTTTTTCCTGGGCTTTGTTAGCCTTTTGATGGACAATGGTAATCAGAAAGGAAGGAAGGCATTTCACTTTTATATTTTCTACTTAAATAAACGTTACTTTTTTTTTCACTTGTTGTTTCTTCAACGCTAAGCATTTAGAATCAAACTACTACATTAAGCACCATAGAGAATAGATGGACAGCTGTTTGATGAGAAGCAAAAGGAAAGCTCTGGAATGCTATGCTAGCTCTTCACACTAGCTCCCTGCTTCTACTGTTTCTTCCTTTAAGAGTGGTGGGGGTTGTTGTTGTTGTTGTTGTTGTTTTTTGTTGCTCTTGTTGATTTATTCACTTATTTTTTCAGCGCTAAGCATTTAGAATCAAACTAATACAATAACTTCTGTATTAGCAAACCACCAACTAGCATCAGTGAATGTGTCTCACTTTAACGACCTGCAGTATAAATTCTTCCCCCACTGATTTTGAGAGCCATAAATTTGATGCAGGGAGAGCTGTAGCATGGATTGCTGTGTTCTCAAACAAAAAGTCTTTGTTGGAGTCAGTGTGGACGTTTTAGTGGGTCACACAACACATCTGCTCTCATCTCCCAAACTAAATGAGGGTGTATAAACTTTATATCCTTGTATTATACTGCCCAAAAAGCTATATCCCCTCACATGCTTGATCGTTAAAATCAATTACACTGAGTGAAGTTGATTAATCCCCCCCCCCCGCACCCCCTACTTTCACCTCCCCAAACACAGTTTTTGCCAAACACACAAGAGGTGATCTCAAGCCAGAATGCTAGAAGTTGGGAGGTAGATAGAAGAGCCGAAACAGATGTTTTTATGACCTACTCCATTTAGGGCAATGGAGTGTGAAAAACCTGCCGTGCCCCGTGCCAGCCGCGGCACAGACAGTTGAAAATAATTTACATAGCGACAAGGCAATGACAGCTCCAGTGACCTATATTACTTAAAACGGGGCTAAGGGAATATCGGCTATAAATCAGTAGGAGTCTATTTTGGAAAAATCCCTGCGCCGGCGGGAGATAGTCATGCCAGGGATCGCACTCGGCAAATTTTCCTTGGCGGCCTCTGTGCTGTTTTCACACTACAAATGGCTTTGGGGATATTTTTAACGGAGCCACCGCAGCTTTCTTTTCTCACTTGCGGCGCTGCTTCATCCCATCCTTCTTCTCCCATGCTAAATGTGGAAGTGGCCATCTTTCCATCATCTTGACACCTCGGGATTCCACGTTCATCCGGTAACCCTTCCTCTCTTTGCTGTCTTCACAAACCATTGCCATCATTTATCCGCGCTCGATCTGCGGTTTTGTTTCGCTGCCTCAATGCTCCCTCCAAGGCATTTATCATCTAAATGTGGGTCGGTCGTAAATAATTTCTTTGTTGTGATAGCAAACAGGGTGATTTGTGATAGCGAACGGGGTGATGTCATACATTGCGTTCTAGGATACAGTTTTATGTTTTGTTTTTGTGATTTGGTTTTAGTTAGTTGCTTTGAATTTGGAAGCAAGATTCGACGATACAGCAAAAATCTGTGATGCAGAGAGATCATTAAAAAAAGAAAAAAAAGAAAACCAACTAATTTTTTCACAAAGTAATAATATAATAATAATAATAAATTTTATTTATAAGCGCCAAAGCAAATCCTGCAGTCACTGTAATTTACCTCAAAATGGAAAAATTTCAATCAATGTGGCCTACCCATATGCACACTAAATTTTATGAGGGCAAAAACCGCCTGGCGATGGGGAAGTGGGGGTGCGCCAACATTGTCTGAGCTCAGAAGTGAGTTGCCTTAAATAACTTGGGAAAGTTATCCTAAACAAGGGATTCCCAAATTGTGGTGCACCATCAGGTGGGTGTGTGTAATTACAAGTTTAATGGTTTTCAGGAATGATAAATTGGAGACGGGGTGCGCCAACACCTCTCAGAGATTTAAGGGATGCATTACATAAAAAAGTAAAAAAAAAAAAAAAAAAACAAGTTGGCAGTTACATTTGAAATGTACTCAAAGCCCACAATTGAAAAAGAAACACGTGTTTGTGCACTGTCGCGTGTTTTTTCTTGACGTGGTCATGTTTTGATCATCTTTGCAGTACTACACATGAAGACGTGGCTAAAAATAGGCTTTCAACAGATGTCAAAGGCCGTCTCACTTGAAGAACTCTGTAAGAGTTCACGTTGCATATTTTTGGACTGAGCTTAGAAGAAGCCCTTCATATCTTCAAATCATCATTGCTTTAAAACAAAAAAAAACAAGCACGTCATTTCATAATGTGCTTGACTCTCAAATCAGGTGCTTGTGCCAAGAAATACACACAGTGGGGAAAAAAAACCCTGCCCTCTTCCCCACAGAGAAGAAATAGTAAAACAAGCGCGAAGCTGCACACCGTGACTTGTCTGCAAGCCAACTTCTGCCAGCAAGCGTTGAGCGTGAGTCGAGCCGGGCTGCTGGCTGCTCACCTCACATCATTTTCACAAGCATCAAAGTCTTGAGCACGCACAAATATGGCAGGAACTGTGGCTGCTCAGTACGCAGCAGCAAAAACTAGGGCTGGAGTTGGTTTGTGCAATGCGAGACAGGAAAATATTCTGTTGACCAAAACTGCCAATCAGCGACTCAATTATCTAATCTACTGAGACTGGGTTCTGGAAAGAGAGAGGAAATTAAATCCCTGCGAGGAGCCTTAGCTCACGTTTTGTTCAAACTCCCAAAAGGGAGGCAAAATGTACGTAATATGTGTCGACTCTAAAACACTGCAGTGCTAATCTCCCATCTGTGCCGCTGGAATTACTGTCGACGTTCAGTGTGTGGTCCTTACGCTTCGGCACGATCCGAGACGGCACAGCTGGGGCATTTGCAGGCGCTTTCATCAGAACTCGTGCAATTCGTTTTTTGTTTTTTTTTAATCGCCACAACAGAAAGTCGACACCTCCTGCTGTGACACTTGCAGGAACTTCATCTTGTGAGCTTGTCTCGCAAGATTAACCTGTCAACTGCCTAACCCGAGGACGCCTCCAAGTAAAACTCATGATGGAGCAGCTGTGCTTTGGTCGTGTCAGTGAAATGTGACTCATTTAAAAAAAAAAAAAAATCTTGCCGTTAGTCTGGCAGGTGAGAGCAAGAGACTTCTGTCGGGATGATGCTCTTTAGCATTTGGCAGGACCAAATTAGAAGCACTTCCAGGACTGAACAAAATGGATGCCTACATTATTCAGGTACAACGAGGCACAGCCCTGGTTGGGGTGATGTTTACACGGATGAAATGATCAAACATTTACGACGGACCTTTGGACAAGCGTGATAACCTTTCAAATTTCTCTCTCATTAGGAAAGAGCAGGTGGAATCTTGAACTCCAGACCACCAAGAGATGATGACCCATCCATTCAGTTTCTACCGCTTATGCTGTTCAGGCGCCGCAGGTAAACGGAAAAGCGCCAAACCGGCTGACTTTGGGAGAGAGGCGGGACATAGACTCAAAACAAGTTGCCGGTTCGTCATAACCACTGATAAAGCGGACGCACGTGATAACGTAGGCGTGTCCTACCTCTGCTCCTGCGTGGCGTGGAGGGACCGGACAAAACTATCCCAGCGATGAGGACCACCAGGAAGAGGACAAGAAAGCCGGGCGAGCGCTGCTGCATCCTTGTCATAACTGCGGCACCCGCGGATGTGGAATCTTGCGACGAATGGACCAGCACTGGCGTCTCGAGGTTCAGCTGAGGCTCGAAAGTCACGTGGGGTTAGCAGGTACAGGTACGGGGGTTTCTCGCTTGCAAAGAGACCGGGCGACTTCTCTGAGCTTGTGCAGCACACTTGACTGCAGCTCGGGATGCTGCTGCACCTTCTATACCTCCCTGATGGAGGGGAGGGGTCAGTCAGAGGGAGACGGACACACTGGCTTTCTCTCGAAAAGGAGTTGCCGCCAAACCCTCCCGCCCTTCTCTCCTCTTCTGTATTTATTTCTTTTTTTTTCTTTCCTTACGCTTTCCCTCCCTGCTTCGCGTGGTGGGTCCGCACCATTTCTGCTTTCCATCTGCAGCAGAGGCTCCCTGACACAAGTCATTGTTTTCCTTCTCCTTCCCTTGTGCTTCACCCCGGGAGTGTTTGTATGCACAGGAACAGTCACGTTCGGAGCAGCTCGCTTACGAGCACATCTATTCTGGCCTTCGTATGCATGCCCTACTGCGAAATTCATAAAATGTGACAGCTGAGGTTTTAACCCATTATGGTAATGTATGTAGCAGCCTTTGCCAAACTCAAGGAGCCGAGGGTGTTGCCTTTGGCAACGGAGTTCCCGAGCCGAGAAACAAAAAACATATGAAAAAGTTTGATGGGGGGAATAAAAAAAAGGCTGTGATCAAATCCTTCTATGTCAGGGATCACCAACTCCGGTCCTGGTGGGGCCTTCTCCTGCATATTAGCGATGCCCCCCCCCCCCCCCCCCCCCCCCCCCCCCCCCCCCC
>CAAKHF010012636.1:0-18078 GCA_901007745.1 Hippocampus kuda
AATGTAATGTGGCCATTTTCAATTATATTTCGATAACCTGCCATTATTGTAATGTTAAATCGCCCAGGAAATCCTAACGCAACAACTGACAGTTCATTGCCGAAAGTCAGGTTGAGTCGACAGGATGGATATTCGACAGTTTTTTAGAAAGGTAAATTAAGTATTCAATTCATCCATGCTGGTAAAACTAGTGACTATAGTCCGCTAAAATATCTCCAGTAACAGCAGAAACTGCACTGAAACAAGTGTTCCCTTTTGGATAAATTAAGGTGGTGCTTAATAAAAATTAGGCACCATATTATTATTAAATACATAAATAATCATTACACCAACTCTTTGAGGCAACACCTATTGAGATTTTGGCCTATATTAAATAAATAAATATAAAATAAATACATTTATTTATTTGATAGGAATCAGGCCAAAGACGCACAGAGAGTGACCCCGTGGGGCTCTGCTGGACAGGTGAGTCTATCAGATCTCAAGGCTAATTTTACTTGCGAGGCTGTTCCCAAAAGGCAATCGGAGCTTACAGTAAGATTGAACTTTTGAACTCTTTATAATTTCTATTATCTCGTCCAGTTAAAGTCCAGGGGAGGAAGCCCCATCATAGTAAAGAGGATACTAATGTGATGTGTGTACTTCTTCATAGCCTCTTCATTTTGCTCTCAAAGTGCACGGAATTGATGGATTTTTAATAGAATGTAGAAAAAATTTCTCCTGGGGGGGCATGCCCCCGGACCCCCCTAAAGGAGCTGTGTTCCCCTTGGGGCTAAGCCCCCCTTGTTCTTGAAACCTAGTGACACCCCTGGCCTACATCATAAAAAGTGTCCTTTGATTTATACGTGAATTCTACTCTCCGTTCCTTTAAAAAAAAAAATGAAATATAGCACCCTATCAATCCTTGTCTGTTAAATTTTCATGTACCTGTGTTTTAAATACAGCATAAGCCTACTTAATAACATAATTTAGAACATTTTAAATAATTCATTTTTATTTATTTGAGTATTTGGTGCGATTCTGAGTGTTTTATAAAGGCTTTATTATTATTATGGTATTTGTATCTTTTTTTATTTATTGAACGTTTTTGAAACATTCATATTGACAAGTTAAAATAGAGCAAAACTGACAAATACTCAGAGGGGTGTCAGGGGGTGGTGTGCAGGGGGGGGGGCACCACAAAGCATTTAATGCTTAGGGCACCAAACTGATGAAGCATAACATTAAAAAATGAGAACTATGGGCTTTGTATTCCTTAACTCATAAGACCTTAGTGCAAGCATTTGGAAATGACTAATGATCATTCTGTTTATTGCCCAAGGCTTCAGATTACCTCTCAGGGACTGTTGAAAGGAGGTTGGCTGGATTTCGGAGCGTTCAAATCAAAGTCCCATTGCACAAGACTGAGAATCAAACAGGCATCCAGTACTCTGAACAAGAGTGGTACAAAAAAGAAAGTCACTTCGGCAGCTCCTGATTTAAATGAGATCATTGAAGCGGTTGTTATATGCGCCCTCACAATTGCTGCCCCGGCAACTAAATGACAGTTTTTGAAGTCATGGATGACAAAAGAAAAAAAAATGCCCACACATGAAATACAACCACAGGATGTTTATTGAATACATACTGAACAACTTTAAACCCCCCTCAACTGTTTGTTCATCTATTCCCAAGAAGCTGAAAGGCAACATGATAATTGCACATGACTAATTTGATGTTTTTCTATGGGTTGGTTTTCAAACCAAACTACTAATAAAGCTCAAGACTAAAAATACTAAAGGCATTGTGAAATTCTGTCTTAAAGCACACACACATATGCATACACAATTGGGTTCTTGGTTGGAGTTGGATTTGCACATTCCCCCGGTGTTTGTTCACGTTGGGGTAGCTGAAGACGCAAACATGTACAAGGTGAATGAAGGTGTGAATAGTTGTTCGACCCTGTCTTGACCAGGGAATACCAAGGTGATAGATTCTGACACAAGGTGCCCAAAGTCAGCTCAACAGGCGCCGGCTCACGCCATGACTTTGAATGGGAAAAGTGGTTGAAAATGGATGGACGGATGACAAAATGAGTCCAATTCCAATAATCATGGAACACATTTTGAAACGACATGTTGGTCAACTTTACCAACACATTATTTGTATCACACCATATTTTTTTATTGTTTGGATGCAGAGGATGACAATATGCTTGTAATTTCCCCTTTTGTCATGCTTCATCCTGGCCACAACCTTATGTGAAGAGCAACACAGAGGCAAACAAGCAAGCAAGAAATATAGATTTTAAAATGCCATATAATAGTAAAAGTATTTTAGGATGAACTCCTTGTTATTTGTGCACTATAAAAAAAAATTAATAAAACAAACAAGGAATAGATTACAGCAAACTCGTGGCTTTTTTTGTGTGTGTGTGTGTGTGTATTTTTATGGTAATCCAAGCAATTTGTAGCTGTTCCTCTAGTGCAATTCTAAATTTAGTAAAATGAGTGACAATCAATAAAATTAAGGCAACGCCATTAAGAAAAATAAGTACAGCAGACCGTCGCTATTCACAGTGTAGAGGGAACGGCCGGCCCGTGAACCGTGAAAATGTGCATATAATTGATGCCCTTTATGAATGCATTGAAAAAAAAAAAAGATCTTTTAACACCACCCAAAAAAAAAAAAATCCCAACAAAAAACGTTTCATAAAATGCGAAAAACAAATTCAAGATAAAAATCTGCGAATAGGTGGATCCACAGGTGCCACAGCGTGAGGATGCAGGGGTCCACTATACCGGTTGTATAATCAATTGATGCTAGACCTTTGTTTGTAATTATTAGAGAAAGGTTTTAAATCATTCCGCTTAAGTTCTTCCTGTATAGTGTAATAAATGTGACAAAGTTTTACATATGAGCTGATAGAAGCTGACAGGATTACAGTCAGGAGGATAAATGACATTGTTAACTGCGAGCTTAGGTGGCCAACCCTTTCATCGCTGTCGGGAACTTTATATGAACCTATCAGCATTAAAATAGTTGCAATAAAATAAAACACATTACACCAGCATTTTTAAATCGTTCATTATTATAAAAAAAAAAAATCAGGGGACAATTAAAGGAAACATTTTGTACAACTCCCCTGACAATAGATAAAGATACACAGTAAATTAAAAAATAAATAAATAACAAATGTTTTCCACTGACTGGTGACAAAATTACATCTCAGATAGTGTCGATAATTACAAGTCACGGATGGTGTAGTGCCTCCAATTCAAGGCCCGGGTGGGCAGATCTGGTCCGCCACATCATTTTATGTGGCCCGCGAAAACAAATCAAACATATCAACTTCCATGATGCTCTTGAAGGTAACCAAGAGAATTATTGTAAGCATTTTCTTGTTACCAAACCCCTCATTACAGTAACTTAATCAATAGTTGAATAAATTGCAATTCTTGACTTCTTTATATGGTTTCAAAGTCATAACGGGAAACGCTAACTAAAATGTGGCCGACGACAAAAATGAGTTTGACAACCCTGGTGCAGCGGAACATTTTCCTTCAATGACAAGAGTGAATGTGAGTGAAAATGGCTGTCTGTCTCGATCTGTGCCCTTCAAGAGCCTGGCCACGTGTCAAGAGTGTCAGCTGGTATCGGCTCCTTGCTCCCTGCAGCCGTGAACAGGATATGTGTTAAGATGGAAATGGATAGCTGTAAGGAAGGTGTATCAGTACAGTCAAGTCAAAGACAATGGCATTCATTAGCAGGAGCTAGAATTTGGCCATTATAATGGTTGTGTTTTACAATAATTTTCCAACAGCTCATTCAAGAAGAGCAACATTGAATACAGTACAGCCAAAAATCATTTTGTAATACAGCAAGCAACTACAACCTGATCTGACAGTTGCCTTGGCTACACTCAAACAGCTGGAAACGGCGAATGTTTGGTCAATTTGTGTCTCTCACACATTCACAACTAACAGAATGACACATTTAAAATAGTCTCTATTGCAGCCTCAGACAGAAAGAAACTATTTCAGCTCAGAATTAAGAAAAAAACAAATTTTGAACATGCAAAGGCCAAACAGCAAATATATACAGTTACAAGTGTTTGAATATTCAGTGTTTATGATTTTCCCTTTAGACAACACCAAACTTGATTTGTGTAGCAAGATGTGATTGAGCTTCACAAAATAATTTCATTTAGGGATTTATTTAATTTTTTTTTTTTTTTAGGGGCTTGAAAGAAATTGTCCAATTGACGGGAGGTATTGACTAGGTGACGCCCATTCCTCTGTTACCTTGACACAAATGAAGCACATTTCGTAAAAGTGTATGGTGCCTGTCTTCATCAAGAATTGTAATACAAAAAGTAAGTACATTCCTTGTGTGATGAAATTTTAAAAAGCCACGTCTTTCCAGCAAAGACTGAGCCAATATTTTTGCCTTTCTGATAAATTGCCCGAGAAAAAATCAGATTTTTATGACTTCACTTACCTGAGTCGTGGTGCGTGGCAAACACATGTATTGAATATAATATATGAATTTGCCCAGAGATTTAGACCCTGCCGTCCTATTGCGGTAACTGATTATGTCTTTATAACTGCTCATTTCGACAGAAATGCCCAAATTGTACGACCACATCACACCACAGGCTTCCCCTCTTCTTATTGGGGAATGCTTGTTGCACACAATTTTGAAGCCTGCAGACTGACGAGCTGCGGCAGGTGCTACTTCAGGAGTTGGACAAGTCTAATGTTTCCAATTACCCTCTTCTTCTTTACCCCCCTGAGAAATTAGGAGATTTGGGGGGGTCCTGGGTTATTTTTATTTTATTTTTTACATTGCTGAGATGGTTATCAAGCGAACTAACTCTAGCCTAAGACGCATTCGGAAATTCACTCTGACGCCCATGCACTACTCTGAGAGTGAGTGTGTTCCGGTGAGGTAGCGTGCACTTCGCTCCCATTAGTTTCCAAACACAGCCAGCACACGCACATCCTGAGTCACAGCACCTAGTGCCTCGTGCCATTTTAGTGCACTCTGAATAGCCAAAAGATAAATTTGAGCAAAGCTCCAAGTTCCCGAAGGTCGCAATGAACCAGTGCGCGCTCTGAGGTTTTTTACGAATGTGACCCTAATGTGCAAGCAAACAAACAGACGCAGGGGACAGCTGCAGCGCACACACACGGAAACCGGAATTGTTAATGAATAGATACATTTCTGGGGGTGTTGAATGGGTGGGGGCTTGACAGATTTCTGATGGGGCTTGTCCCCCGAACTCTAGTGTAGTGCATATACTATGGGCTAAAATATGTGCCACCAGAAAATGACGTTCGCTAGACTTGAATAAGTGCATTCAACAACTGAATTTGAATGACAAGAGTTGAATTTGCATTGTTTGGATTGAATCTTTACTTTGAAAAGCTGAATCCGAATCACACAATTTGAATTCGTGTTCCTCGCTGAAAATTTCAATTTCTGGATATTTTTACATATTAAATTTTACAAATACAAATCTCTTCCTCACAAATTCAGTTTGCATGGTTTTTCACATTCAGTTTTACAGGAAAAACTTCACATCTTCTCCATAAAAATTTAGTTTGTGTGACACAAATCTGAGCACTAAGGAAGACCAATTGATTGCACAACACAGATCTCCTCTTTGTCCAATCCACACCTTCGTTTTGATCATGTGACAAATGCTCTCAGGGGAAAAATGTTATCTGCAACAAGGGGCTCTTTCTTAATTTTTATGATACCTTAATTTCACCTTTGTGTTAGAAGTAATTTCTCTTTTCCTCTTTTGCCATACCATCTCATATTTAATGTTCACCTCACAAATCCAGCACTGAAATTATTTTAAAAATCTGGTTGATAAGGCACAAGGCAGCGTAATGAAGTCATTCTAGTTCCAAAAAACTGTCCTACATAGAACGGACAATCGTGACAAATCATGAAACAGGATTAGCTAATTTTGAAGTCCTGTGTCGAATTAAGAGATGAGTTTCCAGTGTCTTATTGATACGTGCTGTGTGATAGTTCTACCGCTAGGTGTCAGGAATGCCTAAAGCATGGAATTCAATGTGGCCATAATATTTTTGTTTGGGGAAAAAAAACAAAGGGAAAAAACCCAACTGAAAACGAGACATGCTGACTCCGGGGCTTCATTTTCTTAAACATGCACATACCCCTTTTTATCCCTCCCTGAAGGTTTCAGAAAGTTGTTATCACGCCACTTTGGAAATTATAATCCCGCCCCACCACCACCGCCTACGCAGATTTTGTGTCACATCCTCAAAACGAAGGTGCTGATTGGACATAGAGGAGATCTGTGTTCTTCCTGAAGTACTCGGATGTTTGTCACACAAACTGATTTTTTATTGAGAAGACTTGAATTCTTACTTGTAAAACTGACTGTGAAAAGTCAGGTGAACTGAATCTGCGTGGAAAAAGATTTCAATTTGTGTTTTTAAAACAGAATGTGAAAAAAAATGTTCCGAATTGCATTTCCGGCAAGGAACACAAATTCAAATTGCGCAATTCAGATTCCGTTTTTCAAAACTAAGATTCACCAAAATAAAAAAATCATATTTTTGGAATTCAGATTCAGTTTTTCAATGCACTTATTTTTAAGTTCAGTGATTCACATTGACATGTCAATCATTCAGATTCAGTTTCTGGTGACATATGTTTCAAGACCATCCGTATATTGTCGTCCCGAAATGGAATGATTGCATGTTCATGCAACCTGCTGAAACTCTTCAACCACTTGCTCACCTCCGTTGTGGTTTGTGTATACATGCATGAATGTTTATGAAGGCAAAAGTGAAAGCTCTTATCATGATCATTGGTTTGATACATAACACGTGAGACTTTCCCCTTAAAATGTTGACTCCAGTGCTTGACTCCACAATTATCTTTCTAAAAAATCACATTGATGTTTTAAACCAAAAAGGTTTTTTTTTTTTTTTAAACACCAGATGTTTTCAATTTAAGTCAGTAGACTAAAAAGCTAAGTGAATTCATCGGGCTGACACAATTGTGAAAAGAAACACGCCAATGACCAGGTGGAGCGAATGACTGGAGACAATTGCCTTGTTCTGCACCATCATGCCGGTTCCTGAGAAAGACAAAGCATATCACACATTTAGCTCACTTTTGATACTCTTTGTTGTGTATTTGATCCAAATGTAAATACACAAATATTTTCAGTCACATGCAATACTGTCAAGTACTTTTCCAATAACCGTATTTTTTTTTTTTCTGGAATGAGAAAGCTGTTAAATTGTCGTTATTCACCTGAGTCCCGGGAGACAATAATCTCGTGCGCAGGTCCGTCCCCACCTTCAGCCCAGGATCGCACTTCCAATACAACATATCCATTGTCTTTGGGCAGGGGCAAGTTCACGGATGTCTTCTCTCTGTCCAGGACTTTCAAGACTGTTTGACCCTCATGCTTGTACAGAACCTGTCATCATGGAAGTAACAGTTCCGGTTACCGTAATGCCATGCTGCACGTGATCTAGTAAAAGACTGGGGTGCAATTTGTGACAGCTGTGAAAGTTTTCACCGCAAAAAACTTGGGAGAGCACCTCAAGTGCAAAATTTGAAGTCAAGGGTAGTTCTTTGAAAGATTGGAGGAGAGCACGAAGTCAGGGTATTGTGGCCAAGTGGATGAGATTGTCACCTGCCACCATGGGGACCCCGGTGCAAGACCATCCCCGAGACGCACGACTGTGGTGTTCTTGAGCAAGACACTGATACCCCAAAACTGCATGGGCACTTGGGCAGCCCGCTGCTCCAGGTATGTGCCACCAACAGTGTGTGTTTACTGTGATGGGTCAAATGTAGAGATCAGATTTCGTGTACCGTATTTTCCACACTATAAGGCACTTCGGAGTATAATCATCTATTTAATTCATCTATTCAACCCATCTATCTATGAACCCATCTATTCAATGAATCATCTATTTTAAAGCTGTTTTCATATATGTAGGGTGCACCGCATCATAAGGCACATAGAAGACAAGACAATAGTGTCTGTGGTTGTGTTATGCATCCACTAGATGGAGCTATGCGGAAGGGAATACAATCCAATACGATACAGCTTTATTTATATAGAGTTTATAGAGACACACAGGCACAGTAGTGGTAATCCTGGTCATCTGCAATGTAAAGAGAAGCAGTGTGCGTAGTGCAGTTTCACGACTTGGCCCGTGTTAGCGACAGGCTCTGAAAGTTCACCATTATTTCACTGAAAATACTTTATACGATACAAACCTCTCTTCCATGGCATCACGGCGGTGATAAATGATTTTCTAAAAGGGAAGCACGCTGTGGCTGATGCCTGATTTCATTTCTGACATTGGGATTGTCATGTCTGGAATCTAGCATTAGCACGCAAAGGGTGCATTTTGTAACATGAAGACATTCGTCAAAATTATTTACTTTAATTTAGGTCTTGTGCACACATAACCTT
Source organism: Hippocampus kuda (assembly GCA_901007745.1). NCBI lineage: Eukaryota > Metazoa > Chordata > Actinopteri > Syngnathiformes > Syngnathidae > Hippocampus > Hippocampus kuda. Next base: position 8,465 of record CAAKHF010012636.1, read on the forward strand.
GTGCTTTGAAAAAAAACCCAGATATTTCCCTTGCTCTGTGTAGAAAAAAAATATTCAATTCACGCTGCCTCATTTATCACCCCCCCCCCCCCCACCCAAAAAAATGCTTCAACACCAAATCGCATAAGTGCGTTTTCCAGCACATTCATTACCACATCAATCCAAATTGAGCATGAAGAGCTGCAGTGTGAACCTAGCCATTGAGGAACATTCTGAAGGATGTTAGTCATGTAAACTTTCTCCAAAATGTAAAAAAAAAAAGAAAAGAAAAAACATACAAAGAAATTGTTTTTTCTACATGTCCTACAGTCTTGGCCACTTTTGGTGTCATTTCCATGTAGAAGATGACCATTCCCCAAATAAAAATTCACTTATGCTCCAAATGTGGCCATGGTGTACAAAGTAATACTTTTATCGTATTAACATGAACTTTGATTTAGTTTTACATGCTATTTTATTACTCATTAAAACAAACCATCAATCTAAATGAGGGTTAACAATAAATATTAATTAATAATTAGCTATGGGTTTTTTTTCCCTCACCGACAGATTTATTGTTATGATCCAACTTGAGTGTATGAATGAAGGACATTGTGCGTAGGCGCTCCAAAGCTCAAAGGTACAAAAGTGACATCTCTGGTGTCACGTTTTTGCTGCTGTAAATTGCGAATTTCTCCATTGTGAGGCAAATAAAGATTTTTCTTCTTCTTTTTCCATTTGATCATTTGGAGGTTTGAGCAGCTTTGAAGTTTCATTATTTTTTTATTTATGTATTTATTTTAATGAACTATAACAAAGCCAATCTGTGACATTGAATATATTGACAATTGACAATGTAAACAATACCGGAAGGTGCATAGTGACCAACAGTCATTAAGTGACATTGACCATACTTTAATATTGAATATTCACCATAATGTGCATTTTTATTACTATTACTGTTTGTGAAGCAGGAGCAGAAAACACTCACTTTGTATCCAAGTATTGCTGACTCATTGTGCATGGCCTTCACGTGGTCCCATCGCACAATTACCCATGAACCATCTGTCCTCCATGATACATTTCCAGGAGGGCGATTTGGAGCTGAAAAAAGAACCAACTACTTTAGTTGAAATTGTCCAAACCGACTGAGTCCACTAAAGTTAAATGATCTCATCATGAAATGTAGTTTCCTTATCATATTCATTTTATTCGAGTAAATAAACCATGCCAACATTTAAATATATATGATTCTCTCATTACAGATCCCGAGTGACTTGGTAAGACCCCTGTGTGATTACTTTGTGGGAGAAAACCGGAGTACCCGGAGAAAACCCACGCAGGCACAGGGAGAACATGCAAACGAGCAGAGAGAATGAAACGGGTACATAGAGAGCTGTTTCTCTGTGTTGGATAAGGAAAACATGAATATGAACTGTTTTGAACTTGGTTTATGCTTGAAGCAAGTACATTTTGTGCGGAAAAGAGATGTGTGGAATCAGACCAATGTTCCCTCTAAAGCTGCACGAGTGAGCAATTGCGTACTTCTCTCACCCTCAGTGCACACGGTGACAGCTGGCGCGCACACACTACATTTCTACACTCATTCCTTCATTTCCACCCCACTTTAATCGACAAATAGGACACCAGAGTATTCCCCACTTCCATTACAGTTGCAGTAGTGCGACCGAGGGTGCGCACTCAGTCGTTCTATGATAGTTTGATGCATACGTTGACACACATACACGCACACTCACCACAGATGAGAGAGAGGCTGCAGGCGATGCGGGGACCGCTCCATTCAGGAAGTCCAAACATGGACGTAGTTTACGAGCCCCTTGAATGAGGCTCTTTTGCGCGTTTCAAAGGTCAGGTGACTTGGATTTTTTTTGGTGTTTTATTAAACGACATGATTTCTATTATTTATGAGTGGACAATATGTGACCATAGTTATACTATGGTCACATATGGTCCATCCGTCCATTTTCACACAAGGGTCGCGGGGGGTGCTGGAGCCTATCCCAGCCGTCTTCAGGCAGTCGTCGGGGGACACCCTGAACCGGTCAATCGCATGGCACACAGAGACGAACAATTATCCTCACACCTCGGGACAATTTAGAGTGTTCAATCAGCCTGCCATGCATGTTTTTGGAATGTGGGAGGAAACCGGAGTACCTGGAGAAAACCCACGCAGGCCCGGGGAGAACATGCAAACTCCACACAGGGAGGCCGGAATTGAAGTACTGTGAGGTCGACGCGCTCACCACTGGGCCACCGAGCCTGGCTTAATTAATTACGTTTAAAATAACCTGTGTGCCAAAATAAAAGTAACAAACATGGGCCAATTTTATTCATTTCATAGATCTCCATTTGATGATATGTTCTATTTTGATATAAAGATCATTTGAATTTTCTCATATGATACTACATCACATACCTAGTTATGGTTGCAGGTTTTAGACAAGTGTGATACTGATGTTGCTCAAGATATGCTCAGGGAGTTTGTGTGAATGCTCAGACGGATGGAAAATTAAAGGGAACGTGGAATCAGAGTGACAACTTTTGCAGCCTCGATACTCTGTAGATTGCCCTGGCTGTTCGCTGATATTCTCCCAGACTATAGGAGGCAGTGAAGTACGTCTAAGGTACATGAACAATTCTTCACCACAACAGAAGTAGAAAATTAGTTCATCTTTTGGTTTTGGTTGTTTTTTTGTTTTTTAAATCAATAAACTATTGACAACAACAAAGTAAATAAAAACAAAGAATCCGGAAGTAGAAACTACTGTTTCTGTTTACGACAAATTTTACTCGTTCGGCACAGATACATTTTCATGGCAGCGTGGTGCCAATGTGGATGCCATGTAGAGAGGCGTGGTTGCTGGAAATATTGTCATTTTTACCACGTGGAGCCATGTGGACCTCACGGATGCGTCAAGCATAAACCAAGCTTAAGTCATCTGATAAGAGAAGAGCATTTCATGAAATTGAAGATTTTTTTTTTATATTTCGATGAGATGAAATAATCTTAGTCTACTGAGCACTATGCGTCCGATAGCTAAATTCTGCATGGATGGAGCTCAACTTCTCATCGTTAATATGATCCTGTTCTTAAAACTGCACACGAGTCAAGATTAAATCATGCAGTGGGCACAGTTGCTTATTAACATGATTAAACACAATACATTCCCTATAATCTACCAAATTCAATGAAATGACTGATTCCGATACCAATCCCTACATCTGAATTCTCTGTGCATGCATGGGAAGTAAGCAAACCTACGTGGTTTCTTGGTGGTGACAGTGGATCGTGGTGAGGGTGGGCCAGTGCCCGCGCTGTTATATGCCAGAACTGCAACATGATATCGAGTGCTCGGACGCAGTCCAGACACCCTAGCCGTTGTTTCAAGTCCTGCTGTCCGCACTCTGTCTGCTGCTGCTTCCCGTTCATGCTGTCGCCAGTATCGGATCTAAAGGCCGCCATAATAGACATTGTCAGAATGTGACATACTCTCTATTCACAAATGAATCTCACCAAGTGAAGATAATTGGACTGTACAATCAAGGTATTGTCAAATAATATACTCTCATTGGGTGATGAGAAATTATATTAAATTTACATATTTAATTCACCAGCAAAATAAAATCAACCAAGAATGATGATGAGTCGCCACATAATATAATTTGTACTTTTCAGCACTGTAAAATGCACTTGTTGGTTGCATTGAGTCAGTAAGAATGTCATCACCTCATATCCCCTGAGGATGCCATTGGTATTCGGCTGCAGGACAGGCTCCCATGACACTTGGATCTCAAAAGCTGTCAGTGCAGTGACATTTATGCTTAAAGGTCCAACTGTCGGCTCTGTGAATGGTTAATTACATTTATGGATGTTAAAATATGCAAATGTCATGTGCAATTTCACCAGCAGAGATACCGTACATGGATCAGAGATGAAAGTGGACTTTTCTGAAAATCCCGGAAAAATAAATAAATAAACACACACACACACACACACACACACACACACACACCTGGCCTATCACGCATAAATCAGTTTACACAAAACGCTATTCAAATACTCGACATTCAATGACTAATCTTCCTTTTGTGTGCACACGTGCACCCTTTGTGGCTTCTGTTCTCGACGAAATTTCGAAATCTCCGAGAAATGGCAAGGCCATGAGAATGCGAGGCGAGGGTATTACTGTTGTGGCGACGCCACTCAAGCTCAGCGAGCCTCAGCAGTAGATAGTCCGCTGCTCTCTGCTGTGCGTGCTTCAGCGCGAACATGTATGCAAGCGTGTCTTTTGATTTCAACCAATCAGCACCAACACAACGACGACACACACCCGACATCACACACGACAACAGCTAAGCTAAACTAGCCGAGACGACACTCGAAGTCGGATGGACACGTTTTTCTGCCAATGTGTGTTTACCTAGCGGTATCTACAGGGGGAAGTGGAGGAGGAAGCTGTTGTGCGTGCTATGACGACAAAAACAAGGCAATACAAGAAACCTGTTGAATCATTCGAACAAGCTTGCAGTGATTAAGTGGAAAGCATGAAAATGCAAGCAAGTTTGCACAGCCTGCCCGTGTAAATATTAACAGTTTAGTCGCTAATAATTAGCCAGCAGCCACTCATGAAAGCAGAAATCAATCCTGGCATCTTTTGATCAGTCACAATTGCGTGTAGCAAAGATGCCAACACCGTATGCAGGATCAAAACTTCAGCATTTATTATTCCTGATTGGTCCATTTCTTAATACAGCATTTCACTTTTATTTTATTCTACTTTTGTTGTGCAGTTGATTAACACTGTTTGAAAAGCCTGAAAAAAAAATATGCTCATAAAATGATTAATTACACTATAATTATCTTTGTTGTTAGTACCAGTGCTTTAAAATTGGCAATTTAAAAGCAAAGAAAAAAAAAATAGTTGCCGGTCGGTGACACAAAAAAACCCCTGATGTACAGAGAAACAGATGAGACCGCTGTCAACGCAAAGCTTCGGGTGTCCTCTGGTGGTCAAATTGCAGAACGTGCATTAAAAGGTGGGAAATGTCTTCGAAGCAATGCCAATGTTTAACACAACTTACTATGTTTTGAGTTACGGTATCCATCCATCTATTTTCTGATCCACTTATCCTCACAAGTGTGCAGGAGTTTGCTTTGTAAATCAATCAACTGTTGATATCAAGGAGGATTCCACATCCAACACACGCGAGTAGCGTTAAGTTGACCTCAAGCTGTCACAGTCATTAAGCAGCAGCAAAGGATATGCGTCAATTTTATCAGTCGACATCAATGCTGTATATATTATTATTATTATTATTATTATTATTATTATTATTATTATTATTATTATTATTATTACCTTTGGAGGGGGTCAAAATAAGGGCCTGGAGGAAGATAAAGATTAAATATACGGTACTGTACATTTTCAATCATAATGTGCTTCGTAGCAATGGGTGAATCACAATTTATTTTAACTCTTATTGTAATTGTGGTACAAACCTAATGTCAAATCGTATCATCTACCTGCAGCACGCAGAATGACAGGATTAGGGTTTGCTTCCTGATTTTTTTTTTTTTTTTTAAATCAAACTCATATTGAGTGCAATAACTATTGAACAAATATTGAACAGGTGTCTATTGCGATATACAGGTATATTGACAGTAACTTATTTCCCAGCCCTAAGTTGACTAGTCAGTTCCATCCCTAATGTGGAGGCCATTTATATCCATTGTGTTAAATTAGTGTCTAAACAAAAGAAACATATCAGATTGACTGACCTTCCTCAGCAGAATGGACAACAGCAATCTGGCTGAAGGGACCTTCGCCCCTTCGGTTAACGGCTTTGATTTTCACTTCAAAGGGGCTGTATGGCATCAGAGTGGCATTGTAGTACACATATCGGGATGACTCCACGAAAGGTATGCGCTCTTCTGTCCATGATGATGTGTCTTTCTTCCTGAAAGCCAGGATGTAGCCAAAGTTATCACCATTCTGGTATTCTCTGGCCATGGGCTGGAAGGTCAAGCAGAAGAGGAATGGTCAGCAAATGTAGCTTCAAAGCAAGTACCAGTTTCCCATGTGCCAACAGATGTTCATTCATATATCCGTTTTCAACTTACTGTCCATGTTATGATAAGTTCATTGTGATCGCCACCTCCACCTCCAAGTCCACTGGGAGCCACTGACGGAGCTGAAGACCAAACCAAATTAACATTGATTAAAGGAGACACATGGGAATGTTACTATTTATTTGATTGGAATAATAGTAATAATAATAATACATTTTATTTATAAGCGCCTTTCAAGACACCCAAGGACACTTTACAATAACAAAAAACACAAAACAATACGGGTTGAGCAGCGGCAGCCAAAACGCGCCAGCGTTCACTCAACCCGGAAGTCAGAAAGAAACCACAAGGGAGGGAAAGGGGGAGAAAAAAAACCACGCTCAAACTATCCTCATTTTGAGGATAATTTGAGTTAGGCAAAAAACTCCTGCACAAGCATATGACAGTTACAACAGGTCACAAGACAAAAACAATGAAGACGGTGATAACAAGGTGATAACATTGTATACAAAAAAGTGAGTAATCTGGAATGTCTGCCCACCCATTAACTGTGACATTAAAGGACCAAGTATATCTTCAGCAAGTCAACCCACACCCAACTTGGCAGCCACTTTCAAGTCACTGCAGGACACCATGTCAAAAACAAAAGTTAAGCTGTATTTAGTTCTGTGGCTGCACAGATGAGCAAAATATACTTGATTGCTTGGTAAAGGTGTCCTCATGGTGGTGGTGGTGGTGGGGGCGAGGGGTATTTGTTTGGCTGTGTATGCTGCATGCGCCACATGCAAAGAGCTGCACACGAAATTGACAAGTGTAATTCACCGGCTCAGTTCTGAAGAGCTGCCATCATGAGGGAAAATGCAATCCACGCAATCTTTGTGGGTGCTCTAGTGTACTTCCCAGTTCGCAATTGCTTTTTTAGTTTGCAATTGCTCCCTCTCTAGCTCTCTCTCTCTCTCTCTCTCTCTCTCTCTCTCTCTCTCTCTCTCTCTCTCTCTCTCTCTCTCTCTCTCTCTCTCTCTCTCTCTCTCTCTCTCTCATTCTATGCGGATAGTGGACGGCGGCCCCACACCATGCCGACCGCCCGACCCTGAACTCCCTGGTCAGGCGCCCCTTCCTTCCCTTCTTCCACAACCACCCGCCGTGTGCCGACATTCGTCCGCGACGCCTACCCAACTCTAATCCAGGAGAGAGAGAGAGAGAGTGAGAGAGTTGTTGTTAGCACACAATTCTTGCCTATGTATTAATGATAATCTAACAATGAATGAGTCTTTGGTGAGTCTTCAAATCACCAAACGTGCATGTTTGAGAAAACCCACATCAGCAAAAAAAAAAAAAAAAAAAAAAAAAACATGCATCCAGAAACATCATCGTCCATTTTCTGTAATTCTGAATATTACCCATTGGTTTTTGTCGACCTGTCTCTGCTGCCTATTACAGCCAGTCAGCTTGTCACATCCGTTCTGGCTTACCAAGTTTTCTTGACAGTTTCATGATTCCGAGTGTCAATCTAGTTGTAGGTCGTGCTTTGTGTTACTCATGTGTCATTGGTTGTTAAGTAGTACTAAGGTCGTGTCGCTGATGATGCAGTGGTACATTCGCCTGACTTGTGTGGTAGCAGCGTGGGATCGGTTCCCATTCAGTGACGTGTGGATGTGGGGTGAATGGTTGTTCGTCTCTCTATGTGCCCTGCGACTGACTGGCAACAGATTCAGGGTGTAGTCTGCCTTCCGCCCGAACTCAGCTGGGAGAGGCTCCAGCACCCCTACACCCCCACCCTCCACCTTGCAACTCTGTTCAGGATAAGTGGTGTTGAAAAAAAAATGGAGTGGTTGTGATCAGGTACTTCAATGACCACGCACCACAATTGAAAAATAGTTCCTGAATTCATTATTTCATGTTTGTGAGAGAGAACTGTGCTCCCTTACCTAATTGTTGCGTGCGGATGGTATGTGAGGGCATGCTGGGCTCTCCACTGCCCAGTATATTGCTGGCAATGACTTGAAATTCATAATCCATCCAGGGTACTAGCCCAATCACATGTGCAGACTCCGCATTCCCCTCAATGTTCACTGGCTCTGTTTTGAAAATGAGATGTGTTCATGTCGACGTAAAGGGTCATCAAAATTGATATCAAACAAAGTTTTTTGGGTTTTTTTGTGATGACTTACATAAATTCCAGCATTTCAATTGATATTGTTGATTTTTAAACAGCAAACTTTCAAACAGGTATGTCTTCACTTTAAAACCACCGAATAGTTCATGTTTTAATTATTTTTTGACAGTTAACAAACCGGTCCGCATCTGTTTCCACTTTGATGACAGAGAAGATCGTCCCATGATCACATAATTGCCGATTGGACTGTGGTTGTCATAGCCACGACTCCACCTCAGCTCCACAGATGTTTCCGCGACATTCCTTACCAGTAAACCGCCAGGTGGTCCAGGGGGCCCTGGGCACAACACAGAAGCCAAAATTAAGATCTCACACCTTGTCTACAGAAAAAGTACTTTACATTCACACTTGAATGTACTATTTGGGAGTAACATGTAGTTCTTTTATTTGACTGGACCATTTTTACTGAAAGATTAACCTAAGGAAATGAAGTACACAAATGTTTGTATTTATTCTACCGGTGTAAAAATAAATGAATGAATAACGTTGTTCCGTCAATTGTCACTGTACAAGTGTACCCACAGGTGTGTTGCAGTAGTAAAGATTACTTGAGGGTTTGACCGAACAAAAACCGTTCCAGTGGCCAATCATACAAACCTAATTCCAATGAAGTTGGGACGTTGTGTTGAACATAAATAAAAACAGAATGTAATGATTTGCAAATCATGTTCAACCTATGTTTAATTGAATACACTACAAAGACAAGATATTTAATTTTCAAAGTGATCAACTTTATGGTTTTTAGTCAATAGAAATTCATTCATTCATTTTCCGAACCGCTTTATCCTCACTAGGGTCGCAGGGGGTGCTGGAGCCTATCCCAGCCGTCTTCGGGCAGTAGGCGGGGGACACCCCGAATCGGTTGCCAGCCAATCGCAGGGCACACAGAGACGAAAAAACATCCACGCCCACACTCACACCTAGGGACAATTTAGAGTGTTCAGTCAGCCTGCCATGCATGTTTTTGGAATGTGGGAGGAAACTGGAGTACCCGGAGAAAACCCACGCAGGCCCAGGGAGAACCTCCAAACTCCACACAGGGAGGCCACTGCAAAATGATCAGTCTCTCTGGTGTTGCTACTTATAAGTACAGTATATGGATGAGTAAAATAAACTACATTGTACTGTTAACTATTGGAAGGAGGCTCATGGGAAGCCAATGACATGCCGTAGAGCAGGGGTGCCCATTACGTCGATCCTGATCTACCAGTAGATCTAAGACAGGTCCCAAGTAGATCCAAGGAGTGTCGAGGAGAAAAATCTTTACATCTTTGTACATGTTAGTAATATATATTTTTTGTGTTAATGTACGCTGCACCCTAATCATCCTATCAGTCTCATTTTCACAAAAAAATATTTAAAAATAAA
>CAAKHF010012637.1:0-15644 GCA_901007745.1 Hippocampus kuda
CACAGTCAAGGAGGACTACGGCGCTGTCAAGAAGAGGCTCCAGGATGTTTTTTGGTCTTGACCACTCCCTGACATTTTTCCAAACCCATGTCAATGCTCGTCCCCGCAAGCCCGATGAGAGCCTTGAGCTTGAGCCAAGGCGTTCAGAAGTGCCAAGTCCATCTGACACCACTGACACCCCTCCTGATGTCAGGCTGCCTTCTCGTGTCGCTACAAGGCCCATTCATGTGAACCACAGCATACCCAACTATGTGTGTACCACTGATTATCATCCCACCGCTGCCACCAATGTAAGTTGAGGGGTTCGTTGTTTTGTAGTGGATAGCTCTACTTTAAAAATGGGCAAAAGGAGAGATGGAATTCTTTGAAGGCAGCTTTTTTATTTTCCCAACGTCTGCACCCCCGCACGAACGAACGACAACACACCTCCTTCCCGGAAACACAAAACACTTCCTGGTTTCCTTAACCAATCAGATAATATCAACATAAACTTGTTTAAGCAATTATTAGACGGAAAATAACCTGGGTAACTGTAACACAAAAGAATATAATGCTCAAATATAAAAAGAAAATAATTAACTCTTTAAATCGATATGTTTCGGAATGGAGCTGCACTGCGTCCAAACATGAAGCACGTCGTAAACTACAATAAAATTGCTTTATTGTTTAAGCTGCCAATCAAAGAGCGATCTTTTTAATGAGGAGTGAAGGACTTCAAGTTACATTTGCATTTGTTAGAGACCAAGACAAACTCCCTCCAAGTAGTTAAACTGCTTCAATTTTGGAAATTTGATCTGCGACAATTTGTTAAGCTAGTGGGAGTTAAGCCCGCCTCAACCGGAAGCTGTAAATCAGATGCCTTCAAATTAGAGTTACGGTTGCAGCGTAACAGCGGGAAAGTATTCGTGAGGGTCCGGAGACATCTTCAGTGTTCCCGCTCACACGGACTAATGAAGTGAGTATTTTTGAAGAGGTTTTAAGTATGATCTATTCACAGTTTCCAAAGTATGTGGAGAGCATTTTATTATTGTGTGTGTGTGTGTGTGTGTGTAACCTGCAGTCTCTCATAGGTATTTGTGTCAGTATTTAGTCCTGTTGGTCTGTTTCGATTGATTTTAAAGGATTTTTGTTTCGGACGATGAATAACTTTTATTTTGAAGGCAGCCGGGGTACTGTGTGTGCATTTCGTTTGATAAATGCGGGTCGTCAGAATGCGGAGCAGCTGATCCTGGCGCAAGTCTAAAAATAATCAACTTTTCCCTCCCCGCTCAGCTCAGCACCACATCTTTTTCGCCTTCATTATCGACCACATTTTTCATTTTTTTCCCCCCTTGGTAGGAATGAAAATGTGTCCGTGAGGATTGTGGGATTTCACTCATCTTGTTGAGGTAAATGTTGGACTTTTAATTTCCACTTCTCTCACGGGAAAAAAAAAAAGTGAAGACTCCACTCATAAATTGCGTGTGTGCGTGCGTTATCGTGACTTTTACCCGAAACGATGACGTCATTGTAGGCACGCCGTCATGGCTGGCCAATTAAAACCTGTGTACTATGTTTGGCACATTTGAAGTGCACGGAGATATTTGAGTCATGTATGGAGGAGGGTGTCAAGTGTCTTTAACGCTCACTTACTGCCTCACAAAAAGTCAACACTCGACAAAGCCTAAACGAGTCAGGCCACCAGTGTTAACTAGCAGCCATATTTTTGGGGGGGACTCGTCAACTTCACATTTCTCGCAGCTTCTTTTCGTCTCGTACATGTTGAAGGGTTTTCTTGGTTCTGTCCTAGCAAATGTCGACTGGTCTAGTCCACAAGTGACGGTCTTGTTGTCAGGCGGAGGTCAAGCGGCGTGGCCATGGCCTTGTCGTTTTGCGGCAATGACGTGAACAAGAGCGGCTACAGCGTGGACGACGGCATGCTCAACAACGGCTGCTTCGTGGACGCCCTCAACCTGGTGCCTCATGTCTTCCTGCTCTTCATCACCTTCCCCATCCTGTTTATCGGTGAGAACACTTAGCAGTTCCAAATTCACTGGCAAACAAAACCTAAAACGAAGCAAATGATGCTTTGCACATTGCCAGAAATCACGCAACATTGCCTTCTGCTTGCTGAATTCACAGACACAATGTAAAAAGTCATGGAGAAGCTCATCGATAGTCACTTTAAGCGATGGACATTTCAAGACAAACAGTGGTTCAAGATGTGTAGCCAGACAATAGAACATTGTAGCGTGAGGTCATGACCCTTATCAGCGCACCCAAAAAGACTGATCGCCATGGTGACAATCTGACTTGACTCAGCTTCACTGCTAATCAATACCTGCCTCAATGTTGGTTGTGACTAAAATAGCAACAGTGCTCTCTGGCATATTTTCTTCATCCTCTGCGAAGAACAATTAATAATATCGCAGTTGACTGAGTTATGTACAGTCTTCATTCGTGTCCTCCAGACTGTATAATACTGCCCTCCGGTGGCCAGGTTGGGCTCACCAGAAGGACTCATAGTGGCTTCTGTTCCTCAAGACTCTCAGGTGATTCCGTGTCGTTGATGAACAAATAAAAAAACTGTGTGTGTGTGCCAGGATGGGGCAGTCAGAGCTCCAAGGTGCAAATCCATCACAACACGTGGCTGCACTTCCCGGGACACAACCTGAGGTGGATCCTCACCTTCTCGCTGCTCTTTGTTCACGTCTGCGAGTTTGCCGAGGGCGTAGTGTCCAACAAGTGAGCAGCAGCCACCGGGAGGCATCTTTTTGTGGGGGGGTGGGGGCCAGCGGAAAATGATACCGTGTTGTGTTGCCTCACTGTAGAATGATGGACACCAACCACCTGCACCTCTTCATGCCAGCCTTCATGGGATTCGTGGCGGCCACCACGTCGGTGGTCTACTACCACAACATCGAGACCTCCAACTTCCCCAAACTTCTCCTCGGTGAGCTCCGCATTAAATTGAAATAGACTGGTTACCCTGCATTTGAATATAGCAATAAATAGACCTCGACTTAAGTTAACGATTCTATTGAAATGGATTGCACGCATTTCATCCAAATGATCATCTTAAATAAGTTTAGAAAATTTGCTGCTGGGTCCAAAGCGCGCGCTCCAATTTTTGCTCGGAATGTCCACAGTGCTCTTCATCTACTGGGTGCTGGCCTTCATCACCAAGTCCATCAAGCTGTGGAAGTTTGCCATTTACAAGGTGGGCATGCGCCATCTGAGATTCTGCATCACGGCGCTGCTGGTGCTGCTCTACGGTCTGCTCATGGCCGTCGAGATCAACGTGATCAGGATCAGGGTGCGTGTCGCCCACCCTGAACATTGATTACATTGATGGATTTGGGAGTGGGCTTTTGTTTTTCTGCAGCCATCCGACCTTGTCGTAGGTTCAACTGAAGGATGCCTGATTTTCATTTCTTTATTTTTTTTTTAATGCGGTGGGCCTTCATATGAGGTTTTTTTTTTATCTCCACTCGTCCTGGCAGAAGTACGTCTTCTTTGCCAACCCTCAGAAGGTGAAGCCCCCCGAAGACTTGCAGGATCTCGGGGTCCGCTTCCTGCAGCCCTTCGTCAACTTGCTCTCAAAGGTAAGAGGACGCCGATACCCCATTTCGGTCGAAGGTCGAGCTCGGCCTTCTTCCTCTGTGGCCAGGCGACGTATTGGTGGATGAACCCCCTGATTATCGGGGCACACAAGAGGCCCATCGAGCTGAAGAAGATCGGCAAGCTGCCCATCGCCATGCGGGCGCTCACCAACTACTTGCGACTCAAAGACGCCTACGAGGACCAGAGGGTTAGTCCAGATACGTACTTGTGGAAAAAAAAAGTCGCGTCATGCGAATTAGCATCACAAAAAAGGAGCATCCATGCTAATATCGGTTAGCCAGTCTCTGGCATTTTGAATGATGAGTTAGCATGAAGCTAGCAGACCGTCAAGATGAGACGTCAACGTTTGGCTCCTTTTTTTTTTTCGCGGCAGACTGCCGAGAACCCGGAGCGGGCGCCGTCCATCTGGCGCTCCATGTATCGGGCGTTCGGGCGACCCATCCTGCTCAGCAGCACATTCCGCTACCTGGCCGACCTGCTGGGATTCGCCGGGCCGCTCTGCATCTCGGGCATCGTCAAGAACCTGACGCTGGAGGAAAGCGGAAGCTCCGCTCCCGACAAGATAAGGGTGAGTCCGTCCGAATACGGCCGAACCAAATTGAATTGTTCCACTCGAACATGGAATGCTCTTGAATCCTATCACGGCCCAAGGATGAAGAAAAGTATCAAATTGTCTTCATTGCAAAGCTCCACACCCTGAGTAGAAACGCGAGCAAAGCACTTAGCATGTTTACACAAGTTGATTTTATTAGCACGAAATTAGTGTTAAGATGGGCCGCTGGGTGGTCCCACCGACCAATCAATGACTCACTGGGTGTGAGCACAAGACTCTGGGGAAATATTTGACCCTTGCTTGCGTTGGGAGGCCACGCACTCGTGGTTAGCACGTCGGCCTCACGGTTCTTGACGTTCACGTTTGCAACCGAATTCTGGACTTCCTGGATGGAATTCATTTTTTGTCTCTCCGTGGCCTGAGAGTGACTGGCGACCAGTCCATTGTTTGTCCACATAAGTCCTACCCTTGACTGGCGACCCAAATGACAGAACCAACGGCGCGCAGGGGGTCCGGCAGCGACTCTGCTGAAGGTCACCGTGTTGACGAGGACCCGCCGAGCGGTCGCTTGTTGTCACAGCTGAATGGCAGATGTCCAAGAGCCAGCGCGCCACCGGCGGCAAAATAGTGCGAAGCGAGTGGGAATGACGCGGGAAATTCCTGGCGCTGACTTGAGAGAATGAGAAAGCGCATTCACTACACCTGAAGAAGAAGAAAAAGACGTCCTCGAAGAATTCAACTCGCCATGTGTATGGCGCCTGTCGTTGCAGGACACTTACTTTGACGTCCACTTCATGCTGTCGAGCGAGCTGCTCCAGAACACGTCGGTTCTTGCCGTCCTGCTCTTTCTGGCGCTGGTGCTGCAGAGGACCTTCCTGCAGGCGTCCTACTACGTCACCATAGAAACTGGCATCAACCTACGTGGAGCCCTGCTGGTGAGGCGCACGAGCGCCGGGATGTGTGACAGCGCTACGCGCCGTGCTTTGCGGGGTGCCACTCGGCTCATGACTCTGCCACTCGGCTCATTGGAATGTTTTCTTCTTCCTCCCAGGCGATGATTTACAACAAGATCCTGCGTCTGTCCACGTCTAACATGTCCATGGGCGAGATGACACTGGGGCAGATCAACAACCTGGTGGCCATCGAGACCAATCAGCTCATGTGGTTTCTCTTCCTATGTCCCAACCTGTGGGCCATGCCCGTGCAGGTATCATCACCAACGGTTAAAAAAATCAAAAATAAAGCAGAAAAATCAGACCTACTTTAAGAGCGAGCGATGACCGGATTGTCATGCCCGATGGCAACCGAAACTTGAACCTTATGTTGGTGGTCTCCCCAGATCGTGATGGGAGTCATTCTCCTCTACTGTCTGCTGGGCTGGAGCGCCGTGGTGGGTGCGTCTGTCATTGTTCTTCTGGCCCCGGTTCAGTATCTCATTGCCACCAAACTGGCAGACATGCAGAAGAGCACCCTGGTGAGCGCCACGGCGTTTTTCCCCAAGGTTGAAGGGGAGACCAGCAAGCGATAATCCCCGTGTCGCGTCTCGCAGGAGCACTCCACTGATCGCCTGAAGAAGACCTCGGAGATCTTGAAGGGCATCAAGCTGCTGAAGCTGTACGCTTGGGAGAATATCTTCTGCGACAGCGTGGAGGAGACGCGGGGCAAAGAGTTGACCAGCCTCAAGACCTTCGCCTTCTACACATCCATGTCTAGTGAGAAGACGGTCGGAAACAAATGAGGCCGCTGTTGTTGTCGGAATGCCTCGCGTGATCATCTCTTCTGTGCTTGTGCAGTCTTCATGAATGCCGCCATTCCGATCGCTGCCGTCCTGGCGGTAAGCTCGTCTGGGCTACCCGGAAAATTATTTGCAACAAATTTTTATGCGGTACCAGAACGATTGTGATGTTTGGTTGGTTTTTGGATCATGAGGGTGTCGTAAGAATTACAATGTGACATCAAAATAACGCAGAATTTGATTTAAAAAAAAAAAAAGAAAAAGTCCCGTATACCAGATCTGGTCTACTCAAGGCCTGTTCCGCCTCCTTGCAGACTTTTGTCATGCATTACTTCATCACCAAACGCGGTCCGAGTCCCGCGGAGGCTTTTGCCACACTGGCGCTCTTCAACATCCTGGTCACGCCGCTCTTCCTGCTCTCCACCGTCGTCAGGTTCGCCGTCAAGGCGCTCATAAGGTGAGGCCATTTTGTGGCTGCCGTGACCTCTTGTTGCCACAGGGTACATTACAGTGCTGTGAAAAAGTGGCGCAGATTGGGGGGTTTTTCCTCATCGGGGTTTGACACACTTCCGGAAACCGTCTGCGAAGTTTCCCGAAGAAAGTCGAGTTCGCGGCCAGTCACATCTAGTGGAAACATTTGATAAGATGCGACCAACAGTCAAACCTAGTGATGGCAGTGCGATGGTCTGTCGATGCTTTTCTTCTCCAGGGCCTGGACGACTCGCGACGATTGGGAAAGGCCAAAATTAGGAAGAACGTGAATGCGTTTTCACTGCACTGCGTGTTTTCCATGTTTGCTCCAGCGTTCAGAAGCTGGGTGAATTCCTCCAGAGCGACGAGATCGGAGACGACAGCTGGAGGAACGGAGAAATGTCCGTTCCCTCCGAGGCAGCCAAGAAGCACCCCGGAGCGGTGAGTTGCATCAACATCTCCCTGATTTGTCCCGATGAACTGCGACCGCGTGAGGCTAACGCGCCGTCTTCTGCGCGCTGAAGACCAAAGCCATCAACCGGAAGCAGCCTCTACGTTACCAGATGGACAACTACGAGCAGCCGTCCAGGCGGCAGATGAGGCCCAGCGAGACGGAGGATGTGGCCGTCAAGGTTAGAAAAAGGTCGATCGCGAAATTGCATCATATGTCTCCGTCGAGAACATTCTGGAAATGTGGAGGTGCCCGTTATGTGCTTCGGGTTTGACGCGCTGAAGACGTCCAGCTCGGCTCAGCTCCTCAGCAGCTGTTTGTTCTCACAGCGAGCGAGCGCGTGACTTCTCAGGAAGTGGAGGATTCACACGAGAACGCCTTGCCCCGAGCGCGGCCTCGCTTAAGGCCACTCTTCCTGTCGCATCCCCGCGGGGCGATGGCCCGCTCATTAGGCGGATGCGGGATGGGGGGGGGTCGCTTGACAGACGCGATGGAGTCTGCCTCCCGGTTTGGAAGCTCTCGCTTTTCCAGCTCGGTCCCGAAGGCATTAGCCCGGGTCGAGGTCAGCTATGCTGGGAAAACGCACCATGCCGTCACCACGCCGCTGTCACTTCCTGTTCTTGCTCTTGGCGTTTGGTGGGCCACGACTTGGTTTATGCCGCGGTTCCTGTGTTGTTGATCCCGTCTCTCATTCCTCCCGTTCCCGTTCCCGACTGCTCTCGGTCTCGGAGGCGGGAGGCGCGAGTCACGGATGTGCAAGTTGTGATCAAGTCTCGCGCTCCGTGAAACGTGTTGGCCTCGCGCTTACACACAATGGAAAAGGCCATTCCGTATTACGACGCGTTAAGCTTTCGGAACAAACATCCGTTTTAATGGGGAGCGATCGTTTGCGCTTTGAGTTCGGAGAGGAAAAGTCGAATCGTTTGTCAGAGAGGTCAGAAATTGAAAGCCTAAGTCACGCCACGGGAGTCCCTCCGCTTTGCCAGAAAGAGTTCACTCGGGCTCCCCCGCTCGTGTCCGCAACGGATGCTCCGAAGTATTTGGGCCAAGTTGCACACAATTGTCCGCCGTCGAATGCCAGCTGTGTCAAAGTAGCGTGGCTCTTTAGCTGCGGAAGGCTCTCACGACCCGAGACGTTCCAGCGGAGATGCGCCCCTGGGTCGGTGGCGTGCGGAGAAGGACGCTGGGGGGAAGCCGGCGGGGGGTCGCTCAGATAAAATAAACTTAACGGGAACAAATAAACCAAACGGAGGAGAGGAATGCGACCGCCGGGAAGCGACGTGCCAGATCATCCGCCGGGCGGGAATCGAGTCTCTTTTCGGGAGGGTTGGCCGTGGCGGCGGCTTGCAGGCCAGGTGGGACCAAGCTTCAGCAAACGGGAAAATTGTCTTTTCATTCCAAACAGGAAAAACAAAAGGGCAAAGAGATGCTCGTGAAAGGGATGATTGATGTCTCTTATGTTCAGGTGAGCAGCGGTTGCTTCACCTGGGGGAGCAACCTGTCCACGCTGGCCGACATCAACATCCGCATCCCGACAGGTGAGCATCATGAAACCGAGGAGGGAGACGGGCTTTGCGCCCATTTTTCCACCTAAGGGGCAGATACTTTATATGATGGCAAGAAAGTCTCACAGGGCAGCCATGAAGCATAAATGCACGTCCAAAGCAATCATGACAAAATATCATGACGACAACTTGACTTCTATCGTGAGCTTTCCAACGTGAGCCGATAACGCCAACGTCATCCTGCTAAAATGCGCGAGTAGCCCGTAAGCTCTGAACTTGCGCTTTCAGGCCAGCTGACCATGATTGTGGGCCAGGTGGGCTGCGGGAAGTCGTCGCTGCTGCTCGCCATGCTGGGCGAGATGCAGAGCATCAGCGGCCGCGTCCACTGGAGCAAGTAAGTCGGCGAGCGCGCCGGCCCGTGCGCACGCTCGCTTGTTTGGAGCGGCGGAGGGAACATTCCCGCGCGCATTGACGCCAACCGATGTTGGGGGGGGGGGGCGCAACTCGGCGGTCAGAGCGGGTCGTCCAGGAAGCGGAGGGTCCGCTGTTGGAGTCGCGCTTTGTCCGAGTCATGCGCCGTCGCTATGCCCTCCGCGTGGGCTCCAAACTAGATTGACAGCAACTTAATGACCAGCGACTCTTCTTGAGTTTTTAAGGCTATGAACAGTTTGAACCTTCACCATGGAAACGCATCACGTTTCCTCAAATTCTTCTCGGAGGTTTTGTGGTCCCGTCTTCCCCCAAATTGCTTTGTGTTCATTGAAGAGTCGAAAATGTCCGTCGGCCAGCGTGAATGTTTGTTTGTCCTGCGATTGGCAAGCGGGCAGTTGAGGCTTGACCTCAAGAGAATTTGCGCACGTCGTCAGCTGACGCTCAAGTGCCGCCCTTGACAGCCACCCGGAGGCGGCGGACGACGAGGCCGGTGACCACCCCGCAAGGTAGAGGCCAGACTTTCTGTGACATCATCAGCACCCACCACCCCCACCCCACCCTCCGCTCTGGCGTTTTTGCCCGTCAAGCGTTTCCATCGACGTCGTCACCGTTCTTTTGAGACTTTTTCTCCTCCATTTGTGAAGTCATCCGTGCCTCCGTTTGTTTCCAGCATGATTATATCCTCCAAAGTCATGAACCGATTTTCATGAAGGACCCTTCATTCTGTAGAAGGATCTGGTTCCTTTTATTCCTCGGGGAACGTTGCCTAGATGTTCAAGGGTCTTTTTGACAGTATTTGAAAATGATTTGCTCCGCTCCAGGTGACTTCTTGATGGCAGAAAATGACGACCTGAAAACGAAGACGCCACTTACAGTGGCACTGTTGAATTTTTCTTTTTTTTGGGGGGGGGGTCATTGTCCTGCCATTTGGCGCCAGGGTTTGTGGTGTCGCTTCTGACGCCGTCTAACATGTCATTGCCGCGCATGTGTCGAGCTGTCTGGAACCTGAGAAGACATGCTTCCTCTCTTCAATGTTTCCCATCATGCAACCGCAGCAAGAACAGGTACTCGGTGGCCTACGCGACTCAGAAGTCGTGGCTGCTGAACGCCACCGTGGAGGACAACATTACCTTCGGGAGCCCCTTCAACAAGCAGAGGTGCGCCTCCGCCGTCGAATGCGGTCAGCGTTTTCGCCAAGCGAGTGCCCAAATTGCGGCGCGTCATCATAATTCATGACGTGATTATTTCCCGACCAAAGGGCGACATTTCTATTTCATGGCGCGTGTCTTTGCTTCAGGTACAAGGCGGTGATCGACGCCTGCTCTCTCCAACTGGACATCGACCTGCTACCCTTCGGAGACCAAACGGAGATCGGCGAACGAGTAAGCCTCGGGGACGCTCCGGTCCCGGTTTGGGAACGCATCGCCGCGTTGGCCTTTTGTTGACCGTACGCTTTCTGGCCAGGGCATCAATCTGAGCGGCGGGCAGCGTCAGAGGATCTGCGTGGCTCGAGCGCTCTACCAGAACACCAACATCGTCTTCCTGGTCAGCACAAACGGACACGAGTGCTGCTAAGTCACTCAATCAATGAACGTAATCGCATTAGACGAATTCGATGCGTCCGAAGGAAGCGACGCCCTTTTTTTTCCGGGAGAGACGACGTGTTTGCGCGCTCGCATCATTTTCCCCGTTGCCGTGGCGATGTCAGCTCCAGTGCCGCAGATTCCGATCCGCTTAAGGAAATGTTGTTTGGCTGGAGGAAAGGCAGCGAGGTTAAGCGGTGACGACGACCGCGCGATGACAAAGGGACGCGTGTGGGGGAGGGGGGGGTGTGGAAAAAATGACTCCTTCTGACGGCGCCGCGGATTCACTCGTCCCCAAATGTTTTTCGATCCCGAGCACAACTCGGGTGACCTACTTGTCCTCGTATCCGTAGGACGACCCCTTCTCCGCCCTGGATATCCACCTGAGCGACCACCTGATGCAGGAAGGCATCCTCAAGTTCCTGCAGGACGACAAGAGGACCGTGGTTCTCGTTACGCACAAGCTGCAGTACCTCATCCACGCCGACTGGGTCAGTGAGAAGTCGGAAGTCCGCCTGAGCAGATCAGTCGCTCGGTTTTTCACGTGACAATGTCATGATGGAGGCCATCCCGTGTGATCATTTCAAAAATCAAATGGAGCACTTGAGCGCAAACCTTTGCTTCAGATCATCGCCATGAAGGACGGCTCCGTGCTGAGAGAAGGAACTCTGAAGGACATCCAGATGCACGACGTGGAGCTCTACGACCACTGGAAGACACTCATGAACCGGCAGGACCAGGAGCTGGAGAAGGTTGGCGTCGGGCGTCTTTCCTTCCTTCCTTCCTTCCTTCTTCGCTCGGCTCTCTGATAGGAACTCTCCATGCAGGACATCGAGCAGGACAGCCAAACCACACTGGAGAGGAAGACCCTTCGACGAGCTTTCTATTCCAGAGATGCCAAGAATCAAGTGGATGACGAGGATGAAGGTAGGTGGGGGGTGCGCTCTTTGTCAACGATGGCTTTGTATCCTCAATCAAAGTCGGTGTCCCTTCAGAGGACGAGGAGGAAGAGGAGGATGAAGACAACTTGTCCACCACCACAAGCAGAAGGTCCAAGGTCCCGTGGAAAGTGAGATGATCTCAATCCCGAGGTAGCGACCGTTCCGTTGGTCTCCAGCCGTCCCGAGCAGAACCGCGACTTCTTCTCAGGTCTGCTGGTGCTACCTGTCCTCCGGCGGCTTCTTCATGGTCTTCCTCATGATGTCCTGCAAGCTCCTCAAGCACTCGGTCATCATGGCCATCGACTACTGGTTGGCCATCTGGACCTCCAACCACTCCAACCACACCATGGTGCCAGGACCCAACGGAACGTGCGAGGTCATCGAGGTCAACAGAAGCGCCGTTGACTCGGAGGTCCGGTATCGCCGCCTTGTTTCGATAGCTCAGGCTCGATCGATGGGACATTTCACCTCGACGTCACACTGCCGCCCGGAGGTTAGGTGTGACGTCGCGGTTGTCCAAGATTCTGGAGTGTGCGGGTTTGCAGGACTCCTTTTACCTGACGGTGTTCATGGTCCTGTGCGCGGCTGGGATCACGCTGTGCCTCATCACCTCGCTCACCGTGGAGTTCTTGGGGCTCTCTGCGGCCACCAATCTACACCACAACCTGCTCAACAAGATCATCCATGCTCCTCTCAGGTAGCAGCCACCCTCCCTTTGTTCGCAGACTGCTTCTTGGTTGTCGCGTGGCGAGGGTTGAGTTCTGTCTCTTCCGTCAGGTTTTTTGACATCACCCCCCTGGGGCAGATCCTCAACAGGTTCTCGGCTGATACCAACATTATTGACCAGGTACGAGCTGGTGTTCCTGACAGGATGTCCAGCCTTCCTGACGTTCGTGCTCCTTGTCCTCCAGCACATTCCTCCTACCCTGGAGTCTTTGACGCGATCCACCTTGCTTTGCTTGTCGGCCATCGGCGTCATTTCCACCATCACGCCCTACTTCATCGTCGCCCTGGTGCCCCTGGCTGTGGCCTTCTACTTTATACAGAAGTACTTCCGTGTGGCCTCCAAGTGAGTGCAAAGCTGCTTGAAGCCTTTTCATGTCTTCAGACGCCTCCACAGGAGTGCGACTAACATGGACCGATCCTTCACTTCTACTAGAGACCTTCAGGACCTGGATGACTCCACGCAACTTCCTCTGCTGTGTCACTTCTCCGAGACGGCCGAAGGTCTCACCACCATCAGAGCCTTTAGGTACAGTGATGAACTGAAGCCAAACAAAGTTCTTTTCGTTTCCAATGGACTTGGTTTCTTTTTCCTTTTGCTTCAGACACGAGGCTCGCTTCAAGCAGCGCATGCTGGAGCTGACCGACACCAACAACACGGCATACCTGTTCCTCTCGGCCGCTAACCGCTGGCTGGAGGTCCGCACGGTGAGAGACTTGGCCACTTGGTGAGGTTCACCTGCGCTGTTCGTTAAGAGCGGGCGAAACGAGATGTGCGGGAGCTGTCCCGCAGCAAACAAAGTACTGAACCAACAAAGGAGATATCAGGAAAATAGTCAAGATTTAAAACAGAAGCTCAGCTCTTCTGTCCGCAGCTTTGGTCCGTCGTGGACGTCGACTGGAGATTGTGTACCGACCGTGACCTCGACGACTCGAGAATCCACTTAGACAGCCTTGCTGATGTTTAGTCCCTTCCATTCAGGACTACCTCGGTGCCGTCATTGTGCTGGCTGCGGCGGGGGCGTCCATTTGGGGTTTGGATTGCGGTCGACCATCTGCAGGGCAGGTGGGCCTGGCTCTCACGTACGCCCTGACGGTCAGTTTACCTCGCCGTTATTTGCTCGGACGTCCTACAAGCTAACGGCAAAAAGATCCGCTTCCGTTTTGATCAGGTCACCAACTACTTGAATTGGGTGGTGAGGAACCTGGCCGACTTGGAGGTGCAGATGGCGGCGGTGAAAAAAGTCAACAGCTTCCTCAACACGGAGTCGGAGAACTACGAAGGCTCCATGGGTAACGTCAACGCGACCGGACCGGACCGGACCGGGGCTCCATGCGCGCCGGACTGCCTCTGACATGCTTTGCTCCTGTCGCGCGTCCTGCAGATGCTTCTCAGGTGCCCGAGACGTGGCCTCAGGATGGAGAGATCAAGATCCAAGACCTGTGCGTGCGCTACGACCCCATGCTCAAACCCGTGCTCAAGCACGTCAACGCCTACATCCAACCGGGCCAGAAGGTAATTGGCCCTTCCGCTCGCTCGTCTTATTCTCAAGTGTTCGAGCTCTGTCTCTCCTCCCTGTCACCTCCCCGCCAGGTGGGAATTTGCGGCCGCACGGGAAGCGGCAAGTCCTCGCTGTCCTTGGCCTTCTTCAACATGGTGGACATTTTTGAAGGTGAGATGAGAATGGGATCTCCTCTCTTTCTTTTCTCCTTTTGTGTTTACGTCTCCTAAAAACAAAACGTTCCCAAGCTCCCCTTTTTTGGGAATAGTGGCGTGAAGGCTTGAAGACTGTTGACACAATGAAGCGATAGGAGATGATTTTGGTTTCTGGGGGAAGTAAACAGTGCATTTCTTTCCATATGTCAACCACTGGCCTAGAATGGCTTGTTATTTTCATCCTCTTAACAATGGTCGTCATGTATGAGCAGATTGTACACTTGGCCCATCGAACACATTCCTCGTGTTCTTTCCTGCAACAATTTGATCTCCATTTTATGGCTGAGAGGAGGCAGGAGACTTTTCCCCTTGAAAATGACGTCAGTGTGTGTCGACAGTCCATAAAGGCTCGTTTGGATGAATTAGGCAATTCTGGTCGCCGGTCAACAACGGCGCACGTATAGACAAAACAAAATCCTTGCCACTCACTTGTCGCACGTGGAAAAACAGTTGAACTTCGAACCCAGAACCTCCGAACAGCATGGCAGACGCGCCGACCACTCGTCGCACCGTGCTGCCACTTTTACATTGGAATGTGTGTGTTTATTGTCGCCTCACAGTGATTCACAAGTGATTCACTCTTGAGAGGGATTTACTGGAAGAGTGGTCGCTGGCGCTAAATGGGGTGATGTCAAGTGACTCCTGATTGTCTCCCCCCCCCCTTCCAGGAAAGATCGTCATAGACGGGATCGACATCTGCAAACTTCCCCTGCAGACGCTGCGCTCTCGGCTGTCCATCATCCTGCAGGACCCCATCTTGTTTAGTGGCTCCATAAGGTACACACACACGTGCTTCCTGGCTGAAGAGGCAACTTCCTGTTTACGCTCCAGCCTGGCCGTTTGCTTTAAGTAAGAGTCTTTCTTTAGGAGCTGTCGTGCTTCCAATAAATCTTTTTACGGCAAAAGAAGTGTTTTTCTACATGGTTCCAATTTTTCCAGGTTGTTTTATTTCTATTGTTCTGGCTTTTAGTTATGAAGGGAGCCCAAACACAGCACACTTTGCCCTTTAAAAAAAAAGCACAGACTCTGGAATTGGTCCTTGTGGAACACCTCTCTGCTCCATTGTGTGTGAACAAGTATCATGGATTTTTGTGCCGTCGATGTAACGCAGCAGGAAGTCAGT
Source organism: Hippocampus kuda (assembly GCA_901007745.1). Taxonomy (NCBI): domain Eukaryota; kingdom Metazoa; phylum Chordata; class Actinopteri; order Syngnathiformes; family Syngnathidae; genus Hippocampus; species Hippocampus kuda. The sequence goes on from CAAKHF010012637.1 coordinate 14,838, forward strand.
CAGAGACCTCATTTGACTTTTTGCCTCTGTCGCACATCCTCGCTGTGTTTGTTTGGACTGTGTGAGTGTGTGTGCGTGGGGTGAAAGGTCGAGTTTTTTCACACAGCTCCGTGAGATGTGTTTGCGCCCGTTCTGAAGGACTGGTTATGAAACTAGAAATGATCTTCCCGCTTGTGGAGACGCAATCAATGTGGGAATCAAATATTTTTCGCGGCAACCATCACCAAACAAAATGACCTCTCGCAGGTTCAATCTGGATCCGGAGCGGACGTGCAATGACGAGCGCCTGTGGGAGGCGCTAGAGATTGCTCAGCTGAAGAACATGGTCAAGGCGCTACCGGGAGGACTCGGTACGTGCACGTGCACGCACACATTTGTTTTGGTTTTGAGGTATCTGTGACTTAGCCCCACCTCGTCCACTTTCTGATTGGCCGCTGTCCTGTGTTGCAGATGCGGTGGTGACGGAGGGCGGCGAGAACTTCAGTGTGGGTCAGCGGCAGCTCTTCTGTTTAGCTCGGGCGTTTGTGCGGAAGAGCAGCATCCTCATTATGGACGAGGCCACTGCCTCCATCGACATGGCAACGGTGTGTGTGTGTGTGTGTGTGTGTGTGTGTGTGTGTGTGTGTGTGTGTGTGTGTGTGTGTGTGTGTGTGTGTGTGTGTGTGTGTGCATGTGTGTGTGTGTGTGTGTGTGTGTGTGTGTGTGCGTGCATGCGTGTGCACATGTGTGCGTGCACGCGCCAAGGACATGCCGCCCTTTTCTGAGTTTTTCTTCTGCAGAAATATCACGTGCGTGCAGGCGTACAGC
>CAAKHF010012637.1:18778-32262 GCA_901007745.1 Hippocampus kuda
CCCCCCACCCCCTCACTTTTGCTGTAGGTTGCATCTTCATGAAGACGGCGCAGTCCAACCGGCGCGCCGAGACGCTCATCTTCAGCCGCCACGCCGTCATCGCCGTGCGCAACAACCGCCTGTGCTTCATGATCCGCATCGGCGACCTGAGGAAGAGCATGATCATCGGGGCCACCGTCCGCCTGCAGGTCGGTCGCTGGAGGCCCCCGACTGTCCTTCCCCGTTTTCATTTTGACATCACCGCGTTCGAAATGACGCCTCCAACAAACCGGGTCATCTTGACACCAAACCGCCACCGTTCTCGTGCTGGCTGCCTCCTGTTCCACCAGCGGCCGCTTGGCGGTCTCGAGGTGGATGAACTTGTGACTGGATCTCGCGAGGACTCCAGAGTCGCATTTCCTCTGCTTCGAGGACGCCATCGGCGCGTTTGCAAAGTGTAAAAAGTCTGCGATGCTGCGGCGCAGGTGGTGAGGAAGACGACCACTCCCGAGGGCGAGGTGATCCCCATCCACCAGATCGACGTCCAGACGGAGAGCGCCGTGGCCAGCAACAGCCTCTTCTTGCTCGCCCCGCTCATCATCTGCCACGTCATCGACAAGAACAGGTGAGTCCGCGGTCACCGCCGCCGGCCATGTTGTGGCTCAGGCGTCATTTGGTCCCTTGCGTGTGCGACGGCAGTCCGCTGTACGAGCTGTCGGCCATGGAGCTCCAGTGCAGCGACCTGGAGGTGATCGTCATCCTGGAGGGCGTGGTGGAGACCACCGGCATCACCACACAAGCCCGCACCTCCTACGTCTCCGAGGAGATCCAGTGGGGCCACCGCTTCCTTCCCATCGTGACCGAGGAGGAGGGCGTCTACTCCGTCGACTACTCCAAGTTCGGCAACACAGTGCGGGTTCGTTACCCGCCAGCCATATTTGTGGTCCAACTGACCAATTTGACAAACTATTTGCACGCTATTTAGTCGTCGTAGCATTTACTAGTCTGCGTGCGTGTGCGTGTGTGTGCCTGCGTCACTCTCAGGCTTATTGAGGCCTGCTTGAGGCATGTTGTTTAAGTGATGCTCAAGTTGTGACTGTGCACGACAACGATAGGTGGCCACGCCCCGCTGCAGCGCCCGCGAGCTGGACGAGAAGCCGTCCATCTTGATCCAGACCCTGCAAAAGAGCGAGCTGTCCCACCAGAATTCCCTGAGGAAGAGAAACTCCATGCGGCGCAACAACTCCATGCGCAAAGGCGGCAGCGGCGGCAGTAGCAGCGGAAGCCTGCGGCGAAACAACTCGGCCATGCTCTCGCCCAAGGTGCAGTTCTTCACGCCCGCTGAGGGCGGTCAGAGCGTGAACGCCGTCACCTGACACGAGGCCTGTGTCCTGCTGCTTTGCCTTCTGTGCTTGGGCGTGACCTCTGCCACCCTGGGACTTCTTATTCTTTGTCTCTTCCTAACTTTATTGCCACCATTTCTAAAGCTAACACCTGCAACCTGTAAAGACTGCAAAACTGAGACAAAGGAGATGCTTCCTGGTTGACATGGTTACGCTTCACTCAGCAATGATGCGGGGGGGGGGGAGATCTGATTTGCATATGTTTTTCAGGTGAAAATGTTGCCTTCGCCTTCACAATCATCACTTTTTGCAATAGTCCATTGTTGCCCCCCCCCCACTGTCACTGTATATGAACATGAATATATTAATCAAAGAGGCACAAATTCACATTCCTTGGCTTTGTGTAATAAAGATTCAATCTAGGTTGGCTATAAATTTTTGCTGTTTGAAAATAAAAGAAATTACACACAAAAACACTTGAGAAACCAACGAGGCTTTGTTTTCATTAAAGATGTTTCTTTAATGAATAAAAATATTTTAATTTACTGAATGCAACTCTCCACTCTCCTGTGTTTTTTTATCGATGAATAGATCCACATAAAATACATCAATAAATGCATTGAATGACGATATTGATAAAACTTTAAAAAACATGGCTACTAAACACTGCAAAACATGACGACAGTGGTCGCACATGGTTGACGTCATAGGTCATAGATCGTGACGTCAGACGCCCGGAAGTGTCTGGTGTTTGTTTTGAACGGGTCAAACATGGCTGCTGCTGTTCGGAGTCGACTGTGCAGCCACGCAAACTATTTTGGCCGTACACGTTTGCTCCCCGGACGCCGGTTCTTCTCTGGCACGACGGAACCGGAACCACTGACCGTGCGCAAGCAGGAGAACGGTATCAGGTGACGAAACTCGGTTGAAAAAAAAGAACGAAATTTCAAAACATTTGAAAGTATTTACACTGCAGACAGGATGTGTAATTGATGGATGATGGATCAGCGCAGCTACTAGATGAAATTAAATCGGCGCATCTTGTGAAGCATTTTGTTGTTTTGAAGTGCTTTCTGGACGCTTTGTTAGAGCACGCCGACGTTTGGGGACCTCCTTCTCCTGCTTTCTGTTTGTCCTAACTTGACGCCAACACATTTATCTTGTGCATTTCTGAATGTTTCTAGGCGAATAATACTGAACAATCCCCAAAAGAGGAACGCCCTGTCACTGTCCATGCTGGAGTCTCTCCGAGAGGACATCCTCACTGATGTGGACAGCCCAGATCTTCGCGTTATCATCATATCAGGTAGACCGTGAAAACGATGGGCACTTCGCCACCTGCAAAGATGTTTCTTTTCGGCTGTCACTTGCTGTTTTGAGCTTATTAAAAGCTACTCGTTTTAGCTCGTTTTGCTGCCATTTTGTGGCATCTCGAGACATTTACTGGCAGAATGTATCATGGCGCTATTTCATTTGTACCTGAAAGCTGAAGGTCCCGTATTTTCCTCTGGCCACGACTTGAAGGAGCTGACGTCAGCCCAAGGTCGAGAGTATCACACGCGTGTGTTTCACACGTGTGCGCAGGTTAGTTCGTCATTAAACTTGTGTGTCTTGATTTATTTCGTGTATTTATTGGGATGTTTGTCGTGTGGCCAGGTGATGACTCTGATCCAAGATGTGCCCGTCCCCGTCATCGCCATGGTGAACGGCGTGGCCACGGCGGCGGGCTGCCAGCTGGTAGCCAGCTGCGACGTGGCGCTGGCCTCCGACAAGTCCACCTTCGCCACCCCGGGTGTCAACGTGGGGCTCTTCTGCTCCACGCCGGCCGTGGCCATCGGCCGGTCTGTGCCCAGAAAGGTGCCAACCGCCGACGTCAACGATATCCATAGACAGGACAGCTTGAAAAAAAATAGTAACCCGGCGCATATCTCGAAAAACTCACGAGTCACATCACTCGTATCTCAAGGGCTTGAGTGGATTTGCTGGACTTTTTTTTTCCTCTGCAGTAGCTTTCTTCAAACTTGATTGCAAACACTTGTGACTCGTGCCCGCCAGGTTGCCATGGAGATGCTTTTCACGGGCACTCCAATCTCAGCTCACGAGGCTCTGCTGCACGGATTGCTCAGCAAGGTGGTTCCGGAAGAGCGACTGGAAGCGGAGACGTTAGCCATTGCCCAGCGTGTGTGCGGGGCCAGCCGACCCGTGGTGGCCCTCGGCAAGGCCGCCTTCCAGAGGTGCGCTCCGTGACGCTTGAAAGACGACGTTGGCGCGTGTGCTTGGCCAACCTCAGGACTGCTCTGTCTTTCTTCCCCCAAGACAAATGTCCCAAGGTCGGGATGCGGCATACGCCAGCGCCTCCAAGGTCATGGTGGACAACCTCGCTCTGAGAGACGGACAGGAGGGAATACGAGCCTTCATCGAGAAACGCAAGCCGGTGTGGAGCCATCGAGTCGAAAACGTCCACGACTGATGCGCGCTGCGCAGATTTCTTTTTCTGGTTGATACCATCCACTGATCCTGGCTCACAACCCTGCGGGCCTGAAAGAGCTGTGTTGTGAAAATGCCAAATGGAAGTAGAATGGGCTCATAAAGCGACAGAATGATGCCTTTTATAATTGCAGCTTCGTTGTGATTTCCAATGTAAATAAAATACATCAAGATGAGACCATGCAACATGCGCAGACATTGAGGAGACGGGATTAGAAGCACACATGTCACAACTGTGACGCAGACGTGTAAAGCGGTTGTCCGCTGTGCCGGCGAAATGACGTTTTTTTTAATTTTAATTAAGTTTTAATTATGAATTAAACTTATCACTTTTGATGAACACTAATTTTACTATATCTTATTGTTGGTTATTATGGTGGTACTTGGAACGCTAGGTGTTTTCTTTTGTTTTGTTTTTTAAGCCGGTACTGTATTTGGTGAAAAAAAGATGAAGGTGGAGTCCTGTTATCCAATTTTTCTTGCTCGCCCTTGAAGGCATCACCGTCCCTGCGATTCGCTTGTTTGAGCGCATGCGCAGTGCTGCCTGTCTGACCTTCACTACCGTGAACATGTTGGCCAGGACCAGCGCCTTGGTGTTCTCTCCACAATGGTAACCGAGAGTCGCACTCTTCCGCTCTTTTTTCATTCGGCCTTCTTGCGTTGTGTCTCCGAGGGTGTATTGTGCAGGGCTGGTCGCATTAGGCGCCAAACGTGTCGTGTGTAATCAAAGTTATAGGATGCTAAAGGACGTGCTAACGTGGAGGCCGCAGCTAATGAATGACAGCGGCTAGGTGGCTCATGCTAAATAAGCCGATGACATTGACAGGAGAATCATAAGAGTAATAATCGCGCAACACTTTTCACCCTACACATAACCAAATGGTTTTAAAACAAGCTTCGCCGAATCGCTGAGCTAAGTGTTAGTTTGTCTACAGCGTTGGCATTGAATGGGCCCCCCCATTTGCGCCAAGTATCCCCGTTTCAGCAAAAACATTTTGCAAATAAATCAAACTTTGTACGCGTGTTTCTGCGCAATGCGACGTTTCACTTGTGCACGAATTGCAGCCGTGTGTGTGTGTGTGTGTGTATATGTTTGTTTTTACAGTGGGCAAATCAGGAACATGGCCACCTTGAAGGACAGTAAGTTCACTTCTTCTCTTTCCCTCACAACATTCATCCGAACGGTAAATTGTTTTAGTTCAAATTAATTGCATGTCAAAAGAAGAACTAATCCAGTGTTTCTTTTTTTTACCTACTTTTTTACGACCTGAAGTGGGGAAGTTCCATTTTATTTTAGTACCAACGATGTGAAATTGCAGAATTTCCTGCAGCATGTCGATTGGTCATCGACTGAACTAAGAGCCCGTTCTACTGTGTTTAGTCACCATCCGGCTGAAGTCCATCAAGAACATCCAGAAAATCACCAAGTCCATGAAAATGGTGGCCGCCGCCAAGTACGCTCGGGCTGAGCGGCAGCTGAAGCCTGCCCGAGTCTACGGCACCGGAGCCCTCTGTAGGTAGACGTCGCTCGGCGGCCCCGCTCGGCTTTGAAAACGTCCGAAAAAGATGGACTGGTCCGATTTGTCCCGCAGCTCTTTACGAGAAGGCCGAGATCAAGGTGCCCGAGGACAAGGCGGCCAAGCACCTGATCATCGGCGTGACGTCCGACCGCGGCCTGTGCGGCGCCATCCACTCGGGCGTGGCCAAGACCATCAAGAACGAGATCGCCAACCTGACGGGCAGCGGCAAGGAAGTGATGGTGGTCAACGTGGGCGACAAACTGAGAGGCCTGCTGCACAAGTACGTTCCGGCCGCGATGCCGCGCCAGCTCGCGAACGCCACCAAAATGTTTTTGCGCTCTCTTGCGTCAGAACTCACGGCAAGCACATCATGCTCAACTGCAAGGAGGTGGGCCGCAAGCCCCCCACTTTTGGGGACGCCTCCCTCATCGCCAGTGAGCTGCTCAACTCCGGCTACGAGTTTGACCAGGGAGCCGTCATCTACAACCATTTCAGGTCGAGCGCACTTTGACTTTCTCCCGCTGAAACCTGCATTAAAAAACCACAAGTTACTTTTTTTGCGCTGCCATGTTGTGGTACCGCGCTGAATGCGCGCAATTGTAAATCCCGAGTTGCAAGCCGGCGTTGACTTGTGCCGGACGTTCTCCTCACGCAGATCCGTCATCTCCTACAAGACGGACCGGAAGTCCCTCTTTTCCAACGACGTGGTCGCAAACGCGGGTAAGGTCTTGGGTCACCCCGGTTCCCGTCAAACATTGCGATGCTGAAACTCTTGGCTGGCAACCGCAGAGACCATGGCCGTGTACGACGACATCGACGCCGACGTGCTGAGGAGCTACCAGGAGTTCGCTATGGTCAACGTCATCTACCTGGCGCTGCGCGAGTCGTCCACCAGCGAGCAGAGCGCCAGGATGACCGCCATGGACAGCGCCAGCAAGAACGCTTGTAAGCCGGGCCCCGAGAAAAAAATCCCCAAAAAAATGCGGCCTGCCTTGAGCATTTCGTAGGAGTCCCACAAGGTTTGATTTGGGTTCGGTGCCCATGTCAAGTACATACCACACAACAACAACAGCAACCAGAGTTCCCCCAAATTCATGAAATGCGACCTCTTCTATTGATCTTGTCAACCTACATAGGCAGTGACCGATTCTTTGTGTATTTTATTTTTTTCCTTCCCGCTCCTTCCTTTTGATGGACATCCCACCCGGTCCTCAGCCGAGATGATTGACAAGCTCACCCTAACCTTCAACCGCACCCGACAGGCCGTCATCACCAAGGAGCTCATCGAGATCATCTCCGGAGCCGCCGCTCTGTAAGTTTCTGTCTTCATCGTCGGCATTGCCGTCGTCATCAAAATGTTCTAATGTGGTCTTGCGCGCCTTGCATCCACCCGCCAAATCAGGAATTGAAGCTTGCAGGAGGTAACCTGGTAGAATGTGTTTGGCAGTTGGTTAGCTGACTTTCGTCATTAGTCGTGTTACTTTTACATTACTCACGCTTTTTTTTAATTTAATGTTTTGTATTGTCTCTTTGCAGGTAAGCGGCGAGACAAGACAGATGTTGACACAGAGGAGTCTAGCGACGTTTATGCTTGTGTTTGTAAAATATACTGAGAGAATAAAGAGCTTACACCCTCTGCTCAACTTGCTTTTTTTCCAAAATTTTGCAAATTTTGTTGTTATAGTCGAACTGGACAAACTTAGTTCACATGTGTGTCAAATAGTTACAAGTCACAAAAATCATGCTTGCTCATGGATCGTTCATTTAGTTGCACATAATTGACCTATTTCTCCATTGTGAGAGAAAGTTTTTCTTATTACAAAATGAATCACTGACAACGTTTTCTTTCCAAATGAATCAATTCTCATAGTTTGAAAATCTCGATTTGAGTCGGCCTGGGCAAACTTACAGTTAACACGTAAATGGTTTATTGGGGAGATGATGCGAATTTGTATTTATAATAATACATATATATAAACTATATATATGTATTATTATAAACTATATGTAAACTATTATAATAATAATAGTTTACCAAGAAGTGAATAGTTTACAACCAATTTCAGAAAGGCCATTTGACAACCCCTGTGTCACATCGCAAACTCAAACTTTCATTTTTTTATTCTCATGACACCTCTGGAGGAAGGTCAATGTGCACTGTGCTGTACAGTAAATAGTTGAATTGTTCACCGAACCGAACGGCTGTCAGCACACTTGTAAAACCACAATCATGAACATAAATAAGCGTCTTTCCATCAAGGCAGAAATGTCGAGGTCGTATCGAGTTCATCAAATGTTCTTCGAGTTGCAGTTCTACTTTCGGCCACCAAGAGGCGCTCTCGGATCGTAAATGCGTCCACAATTGGAAAAACAGTTCAAACGCGCCCGTAGTCGGTGAGTAAAAGATTCCTTTTCATTGAAATATATAAATATGTTACGTTTTAATAGAATTTAGTGTAGAGTTACATTGATTGTGTATTTGTGTGCGCTAATGGCCTTGCATGGAGGTTCAAATATGTTCCGTGTACTCTGGTCTCTGTTTGTTATGCCTGGAGCGAGTGGTGACGTCAGAAGGATGCGACATAGTAAACAGCTGTTCTGTGTTGGCGAGATCTGAGAAAGCCCCTTAAAAAGATCTTAAAGATGTGTTTACTGTCTGCACACAAAATATAAACTATTTGGAGCAAATCTGGTGCATCAAGTCTCTATGTTGCCTTTTGGGAACTTTTGTGCAGTCAAGCGCACTTTGTGGCTAAAAATGGAAGGCGAGAAGGAGGGAGGAGCGCCCTCTCGGACTCCTAAAGCAGTACTGCAGGCCACACCACACCTGCGCCCGCTTATTTTAATAAACATGGCGCATGACCTGGTTCCCTCTGAAGGTAAACAATTTTTTTTTGTATTATGAGTTTATGTAGTAATATTAAAAGTAAACTGAATGATTTATTTGATATATTTTTCATTTAGTGAAGTGCTCCAGTAATTCGATGTGGCTCAAGAGTCAAATCATGGCGAGTTTACGTCTGCTTTTTGGGTAAGTTCCACTTCGTTCCTTTGACATGAATTTATTTGAAAGGGATTCCAATTTAGTTTTAACAATCATGTGGCGTTAGATTGCGTGTTAAAACCATGACGAGATCAATCCACAGTTCAGTCCCCACTGTTGTTATTGTGTCTTTTCCCGAATCGCTTTCTTCTGTCTTTCCGTTAGCCAAAATGGTTCTAGCGCCCCATAATCTGTAGCATTAAATGTATTTTGAGATGCGAGCTATTGCTTTGGCCATTTTATTGATTTATTTTTGCTTTGACTTGAGATACGAGCACTGTATGGTGGCAGGTTACTGTCAAACTAAACAAGACTGAAAGAATGACACGTTGGTGTTTGGAGCAACTATGTCTGCAAAAAAAAGTCACTTCATCTTCATGCTAACACGCAATGCAAAACTCCATAGACAGCCTGCGATGGTGTGATAATCCTTTCAAGCCATGGATATTTGACCATACAAAAAGCTATCAGCTGTGTGTTTCATTTGGACAAAAGTAGTGTGTCGCCGCCATCTTGTGGCGTCTAAAGAAACGTGTCAATTACTGTATTGGCTGATTTTTTTTTCTTTATGTGGTAAGTCCCTGTTTTTGTGCTGTATGTTCGTGGAAAAATATTGCTGTATTAATACAAAAAAAAAGAAGATATATTCATGTCATATTCATTAGATAATGGATCACAATGCTAACTTGGAAAAAAAAAAGGCGGGTGGAGTCATTGGTTTCTTTGGTTTGTTTTGTTTGTGCCAGTGCCAGCATATAATAAAATATAAAGTGTGCGCCTACTTTTGAAGAATCCTCCAAAGTCCAAAATGTATTGCACATGATTTTGTATTGCACCTCGTTTGAGGACCAGTGCGCTCGTGGACGTCGCAGTGGTTGCAAAGGAAAACATTTTCTGAAGATTATGAATTGACTCATTGACAGAATATTGACATAAGTGTGTACGTGCGCGTGTGTTGTGCTGCCAATCAAGTGTTGGGTTCCAGAATTTCTGGCGCTATGATAGATGGCCCGGCCCAACCTCGGAGCCCCCGACCCTGGATGGATGGATGTATGTCCCCCCACACTTTGAAGTGTGTGTGTGTGAGTGTGTGTGTGTATGGCCCGATGTCAGGGTCCCGCTGAGCAAAGTGGCCCCCAGCCTTTTCCTGTCCAGACCACACGTCTAACCAAAACCCAATGTGTGTGTGTGTGTGTGTGTGTGTGTGTGTGTGCGAATCATTGATTGCACACAGAGTGAAGTTACAAATATATCCAAGATTTGCACATTTTTTAGCAATCATTCATCATTTGCTGCTAAAGCTCCGTCCTTTGGTGTTTTTTCTTCTTTCTTTTTTTTTTTGTGCAAGGCGATCTGAGCACAATTGAAATAGTTGTCAAAAGAGTCCTGATAACGCTCGACGGCCTCCCCTCAAACCCGCACTTTTGACTTGGGCTCGCGTCCTTGAAATCTTCCCGGTAACCATTTTCCAGATGATGACTTCCGTATCACTTCCTTATAACTCGTCCTCACTTCCTGATACTTTGTCCCCTGCAACCCGTTGTCCGATTACGTTGGCTTTCTTCTCTTCGGGCCTGTAAGCTGTGATCTCACCCTTCTAACCGGTGATCACTCCCTCATAACGTTGATCGGTCACTTCAAATGACTCCTTCATCCCCTGCGCTGATTTCCTCAGCGGGGCCTTTCAAAGCAGTGGCCTCCCCCTGCTTGATTTCCTCAGAATCTTGCTTCGAATCGGCGATCGCTCGCTTCTAACTCCGGCTCGCATCCTTCTCGTCTTGCTTATAAGCCGCGATCGCTCGCTAATAGCTCTCCAAAAACTGCAATTCCTCTCCAATCCTTTTCGGGCATTGATCTTATGATAGGTGTCGCGTACGCCGGGGAAGAAAATAAGCGGTAAAGAAAATCCCCCTCCCCGCGGCCCCCCCCCGCCACCGCCGCCGTCGTCGTCGTCGTCTCCCTCGGAGTGTCTGCTGCCAGCAAGCCGGCGTGTTTGTCGGGCGCGCGGGAGATTAGAGACACCAATGACAAGCGCGGCGTCTGATAGCGTATCCGCTCTGAATTACAGATCCGGCCTTTTTTCAAATGATATTTTAAATAGTCGCCGCGGGCCGCCACTTCTCATTGTTATGACACTAGTAGCACATTTGGGCGGGAGAAGCCGCGGTTGGCGCTTATTTAAATGAGGGAGGCGAGAGAGACGCGGCCGCGCGCGCAGTGGCGGCAATGAAAAGGAAGTCTTGTGAAAAGGACAAAAGAGAAAGGACAAATTGTAATTAGTTAGATTTTTTGTGTGTGGAGTCCATTAAGTGTTTGGAGCGACGAGGCGAGTCTTTGATTGCCTCGCTGGCGTGTCGCGCCTTCGCTCATTTTGATCACTGAATTAATGCCACATTCCCTCGCTTAAAAAAAAAAAAAAAAAAAAGGGGGGGGGGAAAAGATTTTTTTCCCGACTGACAGACATGTCAGGAAGGTGGGGGGCGGGCTGTTGCAGTGGCGTCAGCGGGGGCTGGGTGGCGCTGTTGGCCCGCCCGTCATGGCACCTCTTTGTGCTCAGGATGGAGGGGACAAGGCCCCCCTCCTCGAACCCGCGCTTCATCTTCACAAGGCGTGGAATGAAAACCTCCAAGCATGTTGTCCTTCGTCGGCTAAATGATGAATTTGCACACGGACGCTAGCGTGCGGCGCGCCAGCGAAATGTCGAAGACAAAAAAAAAACCATTTCCATACATGCCGCGAATGCCACGTGTTTCTTTTGTGTGTGTTGGAGTGCGGGTGACACACACGCACGCACACGCACGCACACGCACACACAGCGGCGAGTGGGCTAATGGTGCCTGTTGTTTGTTTACTTGTGGCAAATCGCTGCGTGCGATGGAGCCACGAGAGAGGAAGTAGACAAACAAGCTTCCTGTCTGCCATTTGCATTTCGCCGGCGGCAACAAAGCGGTTGCTAGCACCCGCGCTAACGCTGCGCTACTCCAAAAGACCCGTGCCAAGCTCACCCGGATTTTTTTTCGTCCTTCCTTTTTGCTTTTTCCGTTCTTCCCATTTGTTTCGCTTCCTTTGCTAGCTCCTCATTTCCTTCCTTTCCTCTTTCCTGCCTTTCACCTTGCCTTGCGCGTGATTCCCTTTCTTTCCCTTCCTTGTCGACCACCTCGTTCGCTTTCCCGTTCGTCCTTCTTTCTTTCACCTTCCCCCCCCATGGTTCCCCTTTGCTTTTCTCACGTCATCCTCCGGACCCCCCTTCGGCACCCTTGCTCGTGCATCCTTTCCTACCTTGTAATTCCCTTTTTGTTTATCTTCCATTCCTATATTGGGACTTCATTTCCTTCACGCCCCCTGCCCGTTGCCTTCCTTTAGCATCCTTTGCTAGCCTTTCATTTCCTTTGCCATCCCGCAGATAAGAAGAGTGAGTCCACTGGCACCAGCGGGAGGATATTCCCCCCCAAAAAGATGACATACATGATGAAATAAACACGCACGCTAAAATTCAGTTCCGTACAGCAAAGCGGCGGAGCTCCCGGAGGCCTCGGAAAAAGAAAAAAAGCAAAAGCCATTAAATCCGCCATTTTTCACCTCGGCTCGCACGTTGTCACGGATCAGAGGCGAGAAGAAAATGACTGGATGGCGATGGAATGGAAATAAATGTGTGTTTTCACATCAGGCACATGTACATTTTGACGCTTGATGTGTCGTGATGGGGGAGGGGGGCCAAAAAAAAAAAAAAAGGCGGCGGAGGGCTTTTTATTGTTCCGGCGGCGCATACACTGGGTGCAGTTCACTCTCGGAAGCCTGGTGCAAAGTGTCGCATCCGACACCGTGTGAACAAACGCGCAGCCCGCGCGGGTTTCGTCGAATTACTCTCCGTTGACGACGGCGCCCGAGGCCCAAGGCGCAACTTTCGTGCTCGTAAATATTCAAGCCACTTTTTGTTTTTTTTAACCTCGGACTTTTCCCAGCGTTTGCGCAGTCCGGCGAAGATATTCACGGCCTCCGCCGGGCGACATAAAGACGGCGACCTTTGACCTCCGACATTTCATTACCCGCGCCACCGCGCCCCGCGTGTGTTCGTGCACGTTTGTCTGCGCGGCGACGCGTGAAGCCGAGCTGGACCGAAGGCGCGGCTCAAAGCTCGCGAAGCCGGTCACGGTGCCGCCAAAATCGTCCCGTGACGTCACGGAGTCTCAATCTATTTTTTGCCCCGTCGTCGCGCCCGTGTTGTCGTCGTCTCGCCGGACGTCTGTCGGCGTTGCGCGTCAGGCCGCGCTGCCTTTCTGACGAATCGCCGGCTGCTTGATGGCAGGGACCGTCGGGGACAAAAAGTGTGTTGAAAACGGGCCGGCGCTTCCGGGGCAGGTGTGCGCCATCACAATTGCTTTGCTTTGAATGGCTCCCTTCATGGTGATTGCTGACGCAGACCAAACAAAACACGCCGCTTGTTACGTTCCGGCATCGTGCGGTACGCTGGCTTCGTGCTAAGGCGTCATTCGAATGACCCGAGATGGAAAACGAGCGTGGATGTTTTTGGAAGCGGCAACACATGCAAACCGCACCGCGCAAAACTCGGCCGGAGAGCGCAATAGCGATTCCGTGATTGGAAAATGTTCATCTGGCAACGCAATTATTTTATCAAGGCAAGTCTCAGGCGAATACGATATCAAGCCTGAAAAATCTGCCGTTTAACCGCGGCCGACAACCGGCGCACGTCAACGTCGCGGCGGTCGGCCGTACATCCGGTCGCAAGCGGCTTCCTCTTTTCGCGGCGGCGTGTCAGTCGCAAAGTTGACGGAGTGTGACGCCACGTAATTGCTTTGCGGAACCTCACGCCGTCGATATGAATAATCTGTCAGCCGAGGTGGAGGCCGCCGTGGCAATCGCCGGCGCGCACCGCCAGAGCGGCGGAGCGCAGCGTGAAACCCCCCCCCCCCCCCCCCCCCCCACCCCCCCCCCCCCCCCCCCCCCCCCCCCCCGAAAAGGCTACCAAAGGTATGCTACAGGAACTATCGATCCTGTGTTGTCTCCTTTTGGGCACGGATTTGGATTTTGGGTCTTGTGCCATCTAGCGGGCGAGTTGAATTGTTCGAGCTGTGACTGACGTCAGGAAATGCT
>CAAKHF010012640.1:0-16628 GCA_901007745.1 Hippocampus kuda
GTTGGACATTATTAACCCTTTCAGGGACAGCGGTGACTACAGGGGACAGATTATCATGTTATCAGGTTACAGGGTGCACGAAAGGGTTAATGACTGACACATTTCGAACAAAGTATATTTGCATCTTAGGCAATTGATGATGCTTTTGTTGTAGTGTAGCCTCAAAGCAGGTTTTAAAATATGTTTATTTGTGTTATTTGAGCAGATGCTGATGTGTGTGTATACGTGAATAATGTTCTATTTTTTTAAGGGCTCGCATTGATTGGGGTAAAGCTGCAATGATTCATCATCACCTAATCGATTCTCAAATGAATCGAGAGGCATTTCTGATCATTGATTAATCGTTTTGAGTCAGTTTAATTTAAGCCTCTCAACAGTAAATATTGCCCAATTTCCATCGTGCTCCTGAAAGAAGACCTTTTTTTTATCTTTGTGTCGATTCAAAATGAAACATTTGCAAATGTTTGCTTTTACTTTAGAAAACAAAATAATCAATAAATTTGCCCCTTTTTCTGACATGTTATGGACCAAACCAGTAACTGAATCTTAACTTAGCTTTGTCATTTTCAAAATAAAAAAAACCAGTCCTGTTTTCAAATAAAGGAATGGAAATTAAAACAGTGTTTAAAAAAATTGATAAATTGATCAGTCAACAAAATAATTGACCTATTAATCAATTATTAAGATAAGCATTAGTTGCAGCCCTAGTGTATACTAGAGGTGCAGCAATCGATCACCAAGTCATCGATTATCAGCCAAATTATTTTTGATCATCATTTAGATACATCTTTTAAGATAAGATAAGATAAGATATCCTTTATTTGTCCCACACTGGGGAAATTTACAGCCTTCAGCAGCGAGATTGTGGGTAGAAAGAAGAGAAAAGTTTAAGAGAAAAGAAAACACAGTTCAATTAAGTGCAATATAAATACAAATATGGATAAGGTCAATAAGTTCAATTAAGTGCAATATAAATACAAATCCATGCTGTGAGATTTTAATGTACAATTTTAATGTAAAATTGTTCAAAGGCTCAGAATTTCAGCTTCTCAATAGTAAATATTCCATTTCTGTTGGCCCCATAAAGGTGGACTGATTGTGTTTGTGTGGATTCAAGATACATTTTTGCTTTTTTTTTTTTTTTTTTTTGCGTTTACTTTGGAAAGCAATGATCAAAAGTTGTGCCTTTTTTTTCCTCAAATGTAACCAACCAAATCAGTAACTGAATCATAATTAAGTGGTTTGTGCATTTTCTGCAGTCAATTTGAAAGAATGCTAATGCTTTTTAATAAAGGAATTTAAATGAAAAAAATGTAGGTTATATCCGATTCATCGATTAATCGACAAAGCAATCAACACATTTATCGATTAAAATAAAAATTGTGACTTTTTGTGGGGGACACAGACACAGATAGGTGTAATTTTCAGTAAACATAAGGGGATATGTTCACAAAACAAAACACAAAACATCCACAGATCGCTGAATTGGCGAAAGCCAAACCAAAAATGTTGTGCGATTGCAGATCCGATCTTTGCGTTTTTGCTCGACTCGCATTTGCAGTTATCGAGACGCATCAGATTTTTATTAACATTTGGAAGTGACCAGATTTCAATCCGTGATTCATATCAACTTATCATATGCAACTTAATGTCTACCCGATTGTGCCCCTCCAGCGCAACAAATCGGAATTGTCACTTGAGTCGCGCAGTGTGAATGGGGCCTCGCAGTTGAATGTTCTTGCCGCTTCAGTCACCCGAACATGTATTTGCTATCCAGATGTTTTATTTTGTGAGCCCATGAGACGATCCTCCCTCTTGTCAACACTGGTGGGGGGGAAGAAAAAAAAAACTGTTGGAGATATACGATCTCTCCTGTAAAACAAACCAATTACTCCCCATTGACAAGGCTCAAAGCGAGCTTTTATTGGCCGATTCAGCCAAATAAAAGTTTATTGCACGGGTGGAAAGAGGATGTTGTCATTTTTTGCATAGCCTTTCCAAGCCAACGTTTATATGATCGCCGATTATTACGCCTGGGTGACATTTAAACTTTATTGAATGGGACTTTAAAATCTGTGGGGAGTATGTAAAATATGGAGGGATCTTGTTTCTTTCAGGTAGGGGGTGAGACATTGGAATTGAGAGCTATTTGAGTGTGGGCCTTCCAGTTTTCAAATTACAACTCAAGTTGCTGAAAGAGAAATGCTTTTCCTATTTTTCTTCCATCCATTTTGACATCCATCTGCTCCCCACCTATTTCATCTGATTCACATAATTCAAATTTCAGACCACGTCTTGCACACTATTATTTTTTTGCAGTCCAAAAATTCAGTTTTCCCAATATTGGACATTTTCAACTCAAAATTCCCCATTCAGTCCCAATGTCACATTTACCATAACAGATTCACAATGCAAACCATTCATCTCATTCCCTTCACGTTTGGGAACAATTTTGAATTTGCCAAAAATTCCAGTTGACCAAAAATTCAAATTTTTTAACCACTGAAATAAAAAATCCCTATTCATTCCCAAAGACACCTTCAACGAAACGGATTCACATCATCGTTCCCATTTGAAATTCAAATCATTTAATTCATCTTTGTAACTTTTTATTTTGCCCAAAATTTCCATGTCCCACAAAAAATTCCTGTCCTTCACATTCCACATCCTTTAATATCATTTCGTATCAGTCAACTTTCATTCAGCATTTCAGCATTCTCATGCAATTTATCCAAAAGTTCCAAATATCTCATTTGAAAATGTTAATATGTTTCAAAAATATATTCAAGACAAAATATTTGTTACAATATTAGCCAAAACACGTTCACAATTCCTCAATATTTTGCGGGAAGATTATAGCATCAGCCTTATTAACATCTTTAGATGAAATATGCTTAGGCGACGCCCCCCCCCAAAAAAAATTGCGAATTAAATTCTGCTAATCGATTTCTTTGATTATCTTAGCTCATGTTTCACGATATGATCGTGATCTTTAGGATTAGTTCTTTTGCAGCACCTTTAGCTTCCTTGTGAAAAAAAAAAAACACACACACTATTTGTCACACGGCCCAGACACAAGGAAGCTCTGCTCTAAAAGAGGGATGGCAGCGAGGTCCTGCCCCCCCATCCCCTGTAATTAAAAGGGGGTTTCTGTCAGGGGCTGCTGGTGCTTTGTGCGGCCCCATATGTTTGGGCGCTGATACAGCGCGGATTATTCTGTTTGGAAGCCTGATAACAGCCTGTTTATAACCTTGGCACGAGCTGGAGTGTAATCTGGCAGCAGCAGCAGCACATCTCCGCTCAACTCCACCTCCTAAAATGTTCACACAAGACCAGATTGGCTATTTTCACTTCAGCTGGGAGAAAAAGTCGTAAAAAAAAAAAAAGAATAAATAAATAAATAGGGTGTTGGGGGCTTGAGGGTGGAGGGATGGGGGGAGGCGCCTCAAGTGTTGAGTGCTGTTGACATGGATGTGGAGTGTAAAATTAGAAGTTTGGTTTGGCTGTTTTCAGCTACATTCGGTTTCACATGCAAGTGTGGATGTTTTTCCTCTGACTTCCCCCTCGCAAGCCTTTATATCGCGTGTGTGGTTGCACTGAGTGAATTATACACTCACTGGCCACTTTATTAGGTCCAGTCATGTCAACCAATACAGGAGCTTTATTCTTTAACAAATTGGATTGAATGTAGATGTGCGTCTCAGTGAATTTTACTGTCATTGAAAAGTTCATTTCATGAAGCAGCTTAATTGAAAAAGTTAAACTTTTTCTTTATTTTTTTAATATCGGCACACAGTGACAGAAGAATCATTTTTCAGCTGCCTGATTTTTAAAAATCATGTCAGATTGAAATTTCATCAGTAGGTCAATTTTGAGGTTTTTTCCTTTGGCTTGTGTGGCCGCTTTGCAAATGCAAATGCTTGGATTGACACAATCCAAAATGTCCGTAAGTCGGTAAAAATCACTTAATGAGATTTTTTATTTTTGGTGTCCATTTTCTATATCAGGGGTGTCAAACTCATTTCACATTGTGGGCCACATACGGCCTCGATAGATGTCAAGTGGGCCGGACCATTAAAATTATACCATACTCTGCTATAAATAACCAAAATAATACGTATCTCCTTTGTTTTGGTCTAAAGAAGCACAAGAACATTAAGAAAATGTTGAAATTTAATACATATCTTTTACAAAACATTTCATGAGGCACCTTAGATTTCCTGAGATAAATGTGCAATTTACTTTTATTATGTCAGTGACAGACTGAGACTGCTATTGTCTTCTTCTCTGATCAAAACAGTCTGTCCCCTAGCGGATACTCCATGAATTTCACCTTATTACAAATATTCATTCCGTGTCTTTTATGCATTTTTTCACTTTTAAATGAGCCTGCGAGCCTGATCGAACCTCCTTTGGGGCCGGTTCCAGCCTGCGGGCTGTACGTTCAACACCCCTGTTCTATGTTATAATGTGAGCGATTGTTACCAGACTACGAAATGCTGTTAAAGTGCATGTAACCTCATAGTGTTTACATTTTAGCTTTGGAGGTATTTGAAGCCAAGAAAGACTGAAACGCGGCTCCTTTTTGCCCACCTCCAGGGACTTGACACGCTTTCCCCATAAACGTGCACGCTAATAAGAGGCCTCCAACCTTTTTGCCGATGAGTTTGCAGAGTGCCGAATAAAAAAAGTCACTGGCGGTAATGCACTGTTCTCTCTATGGAGGACCCTTAACTGGCATGCTGCAGAGGCAGGCAGTGCTGCGAGTGGCAGGCAAAGAGAACTGTCAACCTGTCACATTTCTCCCTCCTCTTCCCCCTGATAAATTAAAGTTACACAGTGTGCGTGTTGTAGCAGCGGAAGGCTGTGCAGAAAAAGCCCGGCTCCTCAGGTCTCAGGAGATAGCTGGCAACTAGGTCAGACTGATAATGTAATCCGCTGACTGGATCCTCAGCCCACTACATCCTGAGAGAAAAGCATGACAGGAAAAAAACAGAACCGCCAGAGTTGGGGGGGAAAACCCCCCCAAAAAAACAACTTTTTGCTTTTGTTGCGCTTACTTAGCATTACCCTGGTGGCTCATCCCAATCAGATTCATACTTCATAGTAATGCCCATTGTTGTGAGGTTGCGTATGCGGCTGCACAAAAAGCAAGTCGTCTATGCACCTTGCATTCCTCGCGTAGAAATCTTCCTCGCCCAGATTCCTGTTTATTTTTGTCACTTTTTTTTTTTTGCATGTTATCTTAGCGCCGCACGCCGCATTGCAAATCCACAACAACGCGGTATCACAGGCGTCCGCGGGGAGAGAGTGACAACTCCCTGCATCAGCAAGGTGTATTTTCATTTCCCATGCAGTAATTCCACAGAGGCTCAGTGGGCCCAACTGTGACAAGTGTGCCTCCCTGCAGGTGTGGAAATGAAACGCGGGGCCTATAAATAGCACCGCGCAGCCAAGAGCAGGAGGGGCAGCAGCGGGGAGGAAGGAGGGATGAGGCGGGGAGATTGAGCTAGTGGTGGGGGTCCAGCTGGGGGTGCAGGTGTGGAAGAAGCTGACCCGCACAATGTGCTGCCTCCTCACCCAAGGGCTTTGAAGGAGACTGTAGAGCCGCATGCTATTCTTGTTTCGCAGCTGCTTTCTATCTGCAGTATCGCAGGAATTGTTACAATACTGCTCAATCTTAGTAGATCCCTCTATTGCTTACCAAGTGTGGCTGTGATAAAGCTTTAATGGTCTCTGGTTGATCTGGAGTCTCCTGCCCCAAACCCCATGTCTGTTGTAGTACCAAGACTCACCTGTAAGAGGCAGCACAGTATACACAGCATAGCATCCAGACTGACAGAAGTAGGTGGAGGAGAAAAAGAAGAAGCTCACCTAATTGTTAGCTTCTCTGGTGTCTCGGTGGCGGGTGCAAACAATCACAATGTATTTTGCGTTAAATGACTTGGAAGACATGGTGACAACTCCAGAGAGGAAAATAGATTGAATAAATTTCAGTCGATACTACCTCAAAATCGCTTAAAACCTAGATAGATCCATAGTCGCACAATCACGCTGAAGCACATTTTACATTATTCTAAAATCAACTAAAGTCCATCATGACCTCTATTCTGAAAATATATCCAGCAATGTAAACATTAGTCAAAAGACGGAGGTTTTGTTCAGATTTTGACCAAGATGCCACATTCAGTCTTTCTTGACTTCTGCCAGAGCCACGGTAAAGTCTCAAGCATAAAGTCATTATTGTGTAGTCTTGCAAATGACTTTAAAATAAAGCAGTAATGATAGCCTGTTTGATTATGAACGAACATAAAACCGTTTTGATCACAAAAGTGACGTGTAATGAACCAAAGGACCAATTTGACTCTTTTACCATCATAAGGACAGACACTGAATAGTTTTCTGCGTGATTATTAAAAGACAATAGATTTGTAGAAAAAAAATAATAATTATAATAATTAAATCTTTCAAAGGATTCCGGTTTGGGACAGACTTGTTGGTTTGTTTTGCTCTGTGAGCCACTTATTTGAACTGGTCGGATGCTGGAAAACGTGATGTCACATTTCATGCTGTTTCCATGGTTACGGCCCAACGAGTGCTGAGTGATCTGCAGACTTGACGTCTATTGCACTGTTATGTTTGGTGGATGTATTTGCATTTTTGTAGTTATTTGAGCTGGTTTCCAGAAGAATCAAAGTCCTATTTGATTTTAAACTCAGATCAACTTTATTACTAGAGCACTTTAAAGCAACCATGGCTGCATGCAAAGTGCTGTCCATAAAATAAAAATCGGACCTATAAAAACACAGACAAGTCAAAACAGTAAACGAATCGCATAAAAACAGGAAGCAAAATGAAACAAATTATGCCGAGTGTCATGCTCAGTCGAAAGCGAAAGAATTAAAAATGTTTTTGAAGATGAGTTTTACAGACGGACAGAGAGGGGGGCTTGCCTAGCGTTTAAAGGAAGGTCAGTTCAAAGGGAGGGAATGGCAACAAAAAAAGCTTAGTCCTCTCTGAGGTTCCGCTTAGTTCTTAGGACCTCCAGCCGTGTCTGGTCCGCTGATCTGAGCTACCGGGCAAATACATAGAGGTGGAGGATCTCAAAGATAAAAGGTGGGGTGAGACCATTTCAATATTTTAAGACAAATCAAAAAAAAAATCTTAAAATGAACTAGAATTGTGTTGTGTGTGCGCTCTCCTACGAGCTCCATTTAAGGAGGCAAGCAGCAGCATTTTTGGACTAACTGAAGATGCTTGAGAGAGGACTGGTGGACTCCAAAATGAAGCGCATTACTGTAATCCAGCCGAGATGTAACGGCGGCAGCACTTACTGTTTCTAAGTGCTGTTGTGGAAGGGAGAGGCTTGACTTTCGCCAGATGGATTTAACAGCCGGAGCAATTTGCCGGTCCAAGTTGAAATCACTGTCCAATTTAAAACTCCAGTTCAAGACTGTTGGCTTTAGATAAGACGCGAGGAGGCCCATGTCAACTGGGACCAAACACCAGATCTTCTGTTTTCTTTTCGTTTAAATTCAACAAATTCGGTGCCATCCAGGCTTTGACTTTCTCCACATAGGACCAAAGTGGCCTGAAGGAGAAAATGTTCATTTTGCTTCGAGGAGCAGATCTGACTGTCATCCGCAAAGCAGCAAAAGGAAACACCATGTTTTTCCTAAGATGGAACCCAGGGGCAGCAAGTACAATAAACAGCAAGGCCCCAAAATTGAACCCTGTGGAATACCAAACGACAGTGGGGCGATGTGGGACTCAGAGCTCCCACGGCTAACAAAACAGTCCTGCCTGCCAAATAGGATCTAAACCATTCTAGTGCAGTAGTAATAACGCCCAGTACAATGCGCCAGAAGATAGAAGAAATAGAACACATCAACTGGACTGTGCATAGTAATGACATCCAGTATGAAGGGCTGTACCAAAAATTCCTAATATCAGCAAGACAATACATGTGTGTAAAGTAAGCCGTAATTCTTAATCACAACATCCTATGTGTATTTTATTGAAGAAACTTCAGAACTGTTTAAATGGGGGTTGAGGTGGGGGTTAGGGTGATGCATATTATGCCATTAACAATATTTTCTTGTGTCTGCATATCTGCACTGCATCATGCTGAGAGCTGTGTAATAGTCTTTGTTCTCCTTTTGAAGCCGGCTAGCTTGTTTTTCCTCAATGCTGAGAAATCAATATGAGGTCTACTGATTGACAGACACATGCAGATTTAACACACATTAACCTGCGGTTTCTGTCTGGAAAATGGGTCAAACGTGGCTGGAATGTGCATTGAGCAGACGCACATTTGTCTTATTTGAAAGGTATATTCTGACATGTGCGACGGATGCCACGGGGCTGTCTGATTAGTCAAGCGTTTTGCAGCCTTCCTAAGAAGCCTCGTTGTCTTGATTATTTTTTGTTTTTTGTTTTTTTAAATCAAGCCTGCGCTTTTAGGGCAGAAAAAAAATGCAGCTTTCATCTGCAGTGGATGAGTCGATACGCTTTTCATTGAGATGTCGTCTAGCACTTGCACGCTGGTGTTTGCATTAATGCATTAATTCCTTGGTGCTATGTGCTCTTGCTAGCTGCGGGCTAAATGACACATTCCCACCCGAATAAAGGGAAAAAAAAAAGCACTCCACCGCTGTAGTGCCACTCCAACACGACTCTGAGACACACATACATTTTGACTGCTAAGTGACAGCAGGAGCTCCCTGTGACCCACTATTCTGCTACAGTGGGACCATCCCACAGGCCCGTGATTAATGACTTGGCTTTATCCGCGGGTGGAGTGGTCACTTAGACTGCTCAGACCACTACTTCTGCTGTAAACACACTCGGGCGCTCTCAGTCCTCTCGCGTGTGCTTGCATTGTCACGGCCAACGTTTTTGCCTGAACCGTTTGTCCAAGCTTGAACCTCCTTCTTACATCCTGGGATGAAATATCAATATTATGATGTATTGTATCGTTATTTTTACTTTATTTTTTTTGTTAAGTTTAAGTAGATGCAGAGTGTACTTATAATTGTATCTGGATCCTAGTGGTGGATGATATGGCGATATTAGGTGATGAAGAACTTTAACACGTTGACGATCCCATAAAGCCAAAAGACCATGAAATCGTCTATCGGGCGCATTGTATCCAGTTTAGCTCTATCGGGGGTCAGAGCCGCTGACACGCACCCGACTAACCATTCATAGCATGCACAGTGCAGTGGATGTCCTGCCTCCTTGTTTGTTTGTGTAGCGGAAAAGACGAAAGCCAAAGCGAAACGGAGTTGGCCCCGAAAAAAAACCCCTCCACTTCCATAGTGTGGTTTGGCTTTTCCCTCGGAGGACAAGGTGCAAACCAAAGTTATATGCAAAGTTTGCAGAGTCTGTGCTGACGTCGGATGGCAACATGACGAAATTATTTAATCACACTTGCGGTGACAGCAGCTAAAATATGACACAGACAGCCAAACAAAATGGAGATCAGACACATGGCAGCGAGAGTCAGCCGCTAGCTCCAAGGTAATACAGGCCCACGGTAACACCGTCTTTTAAACAAGTGCACTCCATATGAAAAAAACAAGCAAGCGGTGGAAAGACGGAACTGAGGCAGTGACTCATGATCATAACCATCAAAACAGTCGAAAAAGAGGGGTTTCAAAGTCTGCTCAAAGTAGTTATGAGCTGCGCAGCTGTAAATATTTCTCCAGCACTGCCATTCCTCGTCTGTACTCTGAATGCCGCGATGAGATTGAACACCAAATTCAGGCTGTCCATTCATTTTTATTTATTTATTCATTCATTCATTCATTCATTCATTCATTCATTTATTTATTTATTTATTTATTTATTTATTTATCATTTTGAATTGACCCTTTTTTAATAACCTATTTGGTGGGTTTAGTTTTTATGTTCCAAAAGTGTCATGTGTTGTTCATTGCCTTTTATGTTAACGTTCATTGCGCAATATGATAAAAATTGCACGACTAAAATTAAAACCTGTTCAGAAAGCTCATTTGACTTAAAATGTCATTTTAAATATGTTTTATATGAGGGAAATGGTCTGTAATGTACAAATCAATCTTAAAAAAACAATCTCAAAAAAGAATTATGATACAATTGTTAGCGTGATTTTTATTTTTCAAAAATCGTGATCTTTTTGCCATATTGCCCCCCCTACTGGATCCAGATGATTATTTTTTTTGCGCAACCATTTGATGGAAATAAAATGTGTAATGTGTGTATTGTGGAATGCCAAGATGTCATCACTGTCCAGAACGTGTCACCGATTAATCTTTTGTCTGAAGTTCAACTAAAATATTTCATTTAGTTTAAAAAAGGAGCCATAAATCAGAAAGCGCGAGCAGATACTTGCATTTTTCAGCCTTTTGCTGCAACGTCCCCCATCAAATAAAGGAGCTATCATGTTGCATTTGCACAGTGCTATTCAGTAATGTATTCAAAGTCGCACTACCCCGACGTTTCTTTTAATCCCAATCCAAATCCCACAAGGAAGTCATGTCTCAAAGCCAAGCGAGGCGTGCACGGTCTCACAAATGGAGTGTGATCCCTCATATTGTTTTCCGGTGCTGACAGCGAGGGGCACACTTTGCGTCGCTCCCACTGGCGAGCGCCCGGGCCTGGCAAGGCTGCAAACCTCGCTGGGATTTGTGGAGTTGTGACAGCGTCCAAACAAAGTGCACACGCAGCAGAGCAAAGCTGCTCGGACCGCTTCTGCCTCGATGCGAGGCTCCATGACAAATGCTAACACCGGCAGCGAGTGTGTATGTGTGTGTACAGTATGTCCCGCTGGAGAGAATCTTTCACGTGTTGAAATATTTCAACAATGGCCAATTTTTGGCACATTGAATTCTGTGTCTCGACTTGGTGCTCAACTTGGATGACCTCTTCCGGCTGCTGCTTAGCTTTGTCGTCAATTTAATAGTTAACAGCAAATATTAATCAGAGATGGTCTTATGTGTCCCTAAATGTATTTTTCACGCTGATTTCAAAAATATCTTTCGACTTGTTTATTTTTTTGTGGCACATCAGGTTTTTGAGATATTTTCATTTTTGGCTTTTAAATTTGATCCAAGCTGCTCATTGTGGATTTGACCATGCGTTGCAATTTATAGTAAAAAAAAAAAAAAATCCACCTGTTGCTGAACCTCGCTCTCAATTCAGAAATATGACAAAATATATTACTGTATTATATTTTTATGTTATTATATGATTTTTACTGTTGTGAAAACCTGCCGTACGACAGAAAAAAGGGCAGATTTTAGATCGAGAAAACCGGTTCAAACTCAAGGCCCAGGGGCCAGATCTGGCCTGCCACATCATGTCACATGGCCCGCGAAATCAAATCAAACATGTTGTTCTATGCCGCTTGCTAAAATTGTTACCAAAATTTCAAATTCTCATGTGTAATATATAAGAGAGCTATTGTAAGTTTTCTTGTTACCAAAACCCTCATTACAGTATCGTCGAATAAACCATTATTCTTGACTTCCTTATCTGGTTTCACAGTCACAACGGCATAATTGAATTGCTGTTTTAAAAATAAAATGTACAAATTTGCTGACCTATGTAAGAAATCGTTTTAGGGTTTTTTGCCCAATATTATAGAATTTTGTAGTTTTGTGTATACAGTATTTGCTCCCACACTTCTATGACTATTACGATTAATGTTTTTTTTAGATGTATATTTGATTATCAAAATTGTTATTTTTGTGTTAGCTATATATTGCCGGTCAAAGAATGTGGTTACATTTTCTACTGCTATTGAAGGAGAAATTGTGTCCAAACCTTTGGCAAGGGCAGGTATTCATTGAAGATATGAAGGCAAATTTGATCATGACCTGACAGGCCTTGCTCCCACTTTGAAAAGTAGCATTGTGCCAGTGCAGACGCCAATGCAAAAACCACAAAGCAAATGTAAAATCGTGCTTGAAAACACATGCAGTGAGCAAGCAAAGTGTGTCCAAGCACCTGACTCCAACCGAGCACAACGTGAGAGGGCTGATTCATTTGTACAATAGACTGATTCTTGACTAAATCATTTATTACCCCCACCCCCCAAAAAAAAGAAGAAATAAATAAATAACATCTAGTGCTGTGACTATGACCTACAGGCTTTTCCAGAGTATTCAGGATGGGGATTTCTCCATTTGCCCGAAAATCCAATGGGTGTTAAAAGTCATGTCAGCTTATTCAACATTGAAAGCAGCTTTTCAAGCGGCTGCACAACACTGACAAAGCACTTAGTTATCTTTGTGCTGCGTCATGAGACAACAACCGTGCCCCTTGTTGCTTTGCGGTTTTGTGATCCAAACTTGTGGAAGGGTTTGGGGCTTTTTTTTTTTTTTTTATATGTATCGCCCTTTTTTATGACAGCTCAGAAATGAGCCAAACTCAAATGACCACCATTAAAAAAAGACAAGAATCGATCGTTATCTGCCTTTATCTGTTCGGGACACTCGCTGGAAATAACCGACATGTACACATAAAGGCTCCATTTGAAACATGTCTATATATAGCCAAGGCAATCGGATCATATCAGTTTACCGAGGAGGAATTGGCATAAGGCTAACATCATTATCATGCCATTCAAAGCACTCAGTGACCACTTGTGCCTCATAGAGAGGAGCATTGTCATCATGGAATCTATTGCTCCTGGTGGAAATGAAATGCATCACGAGGTCATGCAAATAATGACTCACAATCGTTTTAAATAGTGGAGCGGAAGGCCGGATGTGCCGTGGAGCACCGAGTGGACAAAAGTATTGGGACCCCCCCCCCCACATTACGCCATCAGGAAAGGAAAATGGGTGAAAACGGATGGATCGTTGCGATTATTGACGCAAATGCGGAAAGTAACGGGGTGTTATTTGGAGGTGGATAGACGAGGCAGTTATTCGCTCAAACGCTGGAAGAAAACAAGCTTGAGTGCTCTGAGGAAGTTGCATCCATTCAGCTTTGAATTTGCTGCCATCCGACCATGCTAATGTGTAATTTGTTTGTCTAATGTTCGACTGTTTCTTTGCATCTATTGAGTCACGTTCATTTACCGCGGCGGCTGCTATTTGAGGATATACGTACACAGTTTTCAGTGGACAGCAATGATGTCGCCAATCAAAGTATGCTAATTATCGTATGTCTTTGTGTGGGGTATGTTAAAACTGGATTTTCCTCCCTGATCTGCTCAGAAAACGATCACAGTCACAATTGACAATTCAACCCGTCCTGTATTTACGATCACCAATACGATAACAAGTTAGGGAAGGACCTGAAGCGTGCATTGTTGCCAGACAAAAATTGAGGAGCACCAAGTTGTGTTGAGAATTTATAGAACGTGTTTGCCAAGTCATTCACCACGAATAAAAACAAAGCGATTGTACAGCAGTAATGTGGGCCACAACTTTTGACTACGCCGTCTCCACCACAACCTCAAATCATAATGTTTTTGTTTTCTGCTGCTCTGACACTTTATCCTTATTGTTTGTTTATTCTCCTTTTTATTTATTCAAACAATTCATTGTGTGCTACTATTCTCTAAACTGCTGCAACACATGAATTTATGCCACTAGGGATCATGCAATGATTATCTTGCTATTCTATACATTGGACAAGGAGTTACCAAAAGTGAAGCAAACATTAATAATTTTTCACACTGCACTTAGTTTTCTTGGTGTTCACAGCAGGACAGCACCCAAGGATGACAGTGCCCCTAGTGCAAGCTTGCCCAGATTTGGAAATGCTTGCGTAGCAGCCAACCAGGAACTAACAAGAACACTTATCCCGCTGGTTGGTGAATTGCTGTGAGCACTCTGAAATCACTCCACCAGCACTTCTCCTTTTGGATGCGTCTTGAGATGTCACTGTGACGCCGCTCTCAAGTTGAACATATTCCGACTAAAGTAGCGCGACGCGGCACGGCGTTCCGTCCTCTCAACCTCGTAGCGCTGCATGTTGCCATGTGCGGTGTCAAAAGGCCTTCAGCCGGGCTTCTTCTATGTCCTCTTGTTCTGATTTTCTGGCTGTCCTTGTGGATTGTCTCTCATAGGTCAGTCGTGATACTACAACAGATATTCTTTTAGAGGAGGACATTCGCGATTGTCGGTGTGTCTCAAGTACACTACAAGAGTAATGTAGAGTAAAAAAAAAAATTGCAATTTGTGTTTGAGCAGTCAAAGTAGAAGATTTAAGAATGCAGGGGCCTAAACAACCGCCTGATTGATTGCTTCATTAATGAAGGTTTCCGTCTCCGGACGTTTGTGCAGATCTCTCCAGATCACCATTCTATGTCCTTTCCCTCAGTGATCGGCGTTTCCACTTTGGTGCTTCCAGCAAGGCGAGTTTGAAAGCCAGCCAGTCCATCCCCCCACCCCACCCCACTTCCTCCCCGTCAGCTAACGCGTGTTGCAAGTTGTCGAGCGGAGCCGAGCAAAGCCGAGCAGAACCAGGAGCGATGTCGTCTCGCGGCGGCCATATGGCGGCCGTCCTTGCACGCTAGCTTGAGGGAGCCTTTCTCCCTCAGATGTTCAGAAAGGAACCTCGGGCTCTTCGACATCTCCCCCGCCACAGTTGAGGAGGCCCACCATGGCACCCAGGTGGTGACCCGGGCCCACCAGGCAGAGCGGAACAAGAACATCAGCTTCAGTCTCTCTACCCCCATTGTCAAAAAGCGCTCCCACCCCTGCTCAGTGCCATGCCTCCAGATGTGGCTTAATTTACTGCGACTGTGCTAATTGCTGTAATTAAGCATTAATTACTGTTAATTACCTTCGCATAAACTCATCACCAGTCAAAGAGCGGAGCCTTATGAAATGTGCCATGCTCAGAAACACACACGGCACAGGCGTGAGGAGGCTCGTGTTACCGGGCCGCTTGTTCCGCGTCACGTCCCGGCCCGCGGGGACGCTTGTAGGGCAGGACCGCCACCGTCGCCGACTAGCGACGCCTCGCCATCTGTCAATAAACGCTCCGTTTCAGCATCAGTGCGCCGGATGCCATTTGATTCGATGTTATTTATCGGCAAACGCGAGACAAATGCACTCCGATAAATAAATCAAGCTCATTTTCGTTTGCGGTCATAATTGCGTTCATTTGGTGCTGTAATAAAGTAGCAACGGCAAAGTTTGAAACAAAGTGAACTTTTATAAAAAAGAAAAAAAAGTTTTGTTCCTCCTTGTCTTCAGATTGCTATGAATGCTTTAGTTCCATTTTTTTGTCCCTTCTTTTTCCACGTCAAGCTGACATCATTCCGTCACACATTTCTTTATGTGATCATCGGCTGCTGGCGCAGCACCAAGCTGTATTGAGACAATTCCCCTTGGCAGGCTTCTGGTAGACGGCCAATCAGAAGCAAGTGGGATTTTTTTTTCTTTTTTTTTTCTCTCACTGTTAATCTTACCAGGAGTCAAAAACATTTCCAGATAATATATTTAATCAGGTCGCCCGATATGAGGTTTCTGAATGCCGTCCAAAATTGTGGTTGCAAGATTTCTGATTGAAATCCTACTTTCTGTTGGCAGTCAACAATGTCAGGTACTTCATTTACCTTGCAAAGAATAGTGTAAATATTTAAATAGCATTTGAAATAAAATGCTGTTTAAAATACCTTTGTGGAGTTTGCTCCCCGGGCCTGCGTGGGTTTTCTCCGGGTACTCCGGTTGCCTCCCACATTCCAAAAACATGTGTGGCGGGCTGATTGAACACTCTAAATTGTCCCTAGGTGTGAGTGTGAGCGCGGACGGTTGTTCGTCTCTGTGTGCCCTGTGATTGGCTGGCAACCAGTTCAGGGTGTCCCCCGCCCACTGCGCGAAGACGGCTGGGATAGGCTCCAACAAGCCCCCGCGACCCTCGTGAGGATAAAGCGGTTCAGATAATGGATGGAAGGACAGATTGTGGCAATACACTTGAGAATTTTCTGCAGTGATGCAACACTCAAGTCCAGTCTTAGTCTCAAGATCGGTCTTGAGAGCATATTTTGAAAGCCTTCTTCTTGTCTTGGACTTCATTCCCAAACGTTTTGGTCTTCTTTTGGTTGTGGACTGGCCAGAATCTGGATTTTGGATCAAGACCAGCACTGATCTGCTATTCTTCAACTTCATTCCTGTGATAATAACAAAAAGGCCAAACAACAACTTACTTTTGAGATATTTGCATTGTGGGCGGAAAAGAAAGCCGAAAGAATCTACTTGTACTCTTGTAATTAGTGACCTTGCAAAATTTCATCTTTGTAAAATCTCAGAATGAGACTCGGCTGTGACCAAAATCTCGAGGTGTGAGACGAAAGATTTCCAAGACTCCTTTCCATATCTTCTATCTATCTTGTACAAATAGCTACAGTGAATGCTGGTCTCAAGCAAGTCTTGGCTTTAGAGTGTATGGTCTTGCGTAGAACACTACTTTTGGATGTATAGTCAAACGTTGGTTTTCGTCCATAATCCGTTCCACAAGGCTGTTCGAAAACCGAATTGTTCGAAAACCGAACAATTAAAAAAAAAAAAAGTTTATTGAACACGTCTGCTCACAATGGAAAGCGACACGAGTAAGTGTCACTTCCTCGTCTACCCGAGGAAGCGTCATTTCCTCGTGTAAGGAAGGCGAGAGGAGTCAAGTGG
>CAAKHF010012641.1:3078-22562 GCA_901007745.1 Hippocampus kuda
GCTCTGGAAGAAGCTGTTGGTGACACACAGGTCTTGAAGTGTGCACAGTTCCAGGAGACGTTGTCCGTTGCTGTTCATATCACCCACTCCCCAAGGGCCGAGGCAACTGGGCCATGATGTGTGGTCGAATCCGACGCGGGCGTTGAAGTCCCCAAAAAGAACAAGTTGGTCGGTGGTTGAGTGGAACTTTCTGGATGGCTGCCAACAGCTGGTCGTAAAACTTCTTTTTCGCCTCCTGCGTGGAGTGTAGAGTAGGGGCGTAGACGCTGAACAGGGTGACAGTGCCGATATACAATACAATACCTGCTGATTTATATTGCGATTTTACAACAGCGGCAGCTGTAACAAAGATATATTATGTATATGTATGTATATGTGTATATGTATGTATATATATGTGTATATGTATGTACATATATATGTATATATGTGTATATATGTGTATATATATATATATATATATATATATATATATATATATATATATATATATATATATATATACACATATATGTATATATATATATATTGTTATATATATATATATATATATATATATATATATATATATATATATATATATATATATATATATATATATATATATATATATATATATATATATATATATATATATATATATATATATTTATACACATATATATACACACATATACATATATATATACACACACACACACACACACACACACACACACACATACACACACACACACATACATATATATATTTTACACCCATCTATCCATTTTCCGATCCGCTTTATCCTCACAAGGGTCACGGGGGTGCTGGAGCCTATCCCAGCAGTCTTCGGGCATGAGGCGGGGGACACCCTGAAGCGGTTGCCAGCCAATCAATCGCAGGGCATACACAGACGAACAACCATCCATGCTCAATGCCTTTTAGTGCATCTGTTTGTTGTTGGTTGTGTCACATCGGTGCAAATACTGAAAGACAATTACATCAAACATGTTTGAGATTGTCATAAAGGCCAGGCCAAGACTCGGAAAAGACTGATCCAAAACATTGGAGACAACTATTTACTCAACGATTGAGATGACGTGAGCGTGCAGACTCCCATAGACTCTAAAACTTCCTTCAGACATTCAGTTTTTAGTCAGACTGTGAAAATCGTTCAGTGTAAGCCCAGAATTAGACGACTGCAATGACGTTCGGACTTGCCCTAACTGGTGCGCTACCCTGCGGTAGCGTGTAATCATTTTCTTCTTGAGAGAAGAGTGAATTCCAAACTGGTTTTTAAAACATTTATACACACTATACAGACAATATAAGGGAAATTTTAAATAAAATATTTAATTTAGTCTTGATAGATTAGGGGTGACAGGTGGGGTGGCAAAACCTTTGGTGGGGTGGCAGCTGCCGCTCCTTGCCACCTTGTAAAACCACCTATAGTACTTGCTATAGGTTGCTGTTTACAATTTCTCATCGGAGAAAAAAAAAGTTGCTTTTCTATTTGTTTTGTATTCAAAATAAAACTTGTTGCAATGCTTTCGGTTAGTCTATTTGATTTCTTGTTTATATTTATATTAGCAACAGTGTAATGGTTTAATCTTTATCCCTCCACCCGCCCGAGGACTTGAGCCCATTGTTTAGCACTTTTCTGCAACATTCACTTTTACGGTCTCAACCACATACCCCCAATCGTGTGCTGTTGCGGAAGCTTCTGTTATGAATGCCCTTTTTCTTCAAGACCCCGGCATCCATCCCGGGCTGCAAAGTGATTGCTTTAAGAACATGTCATTGCAAGCTAAACTGTGCCAATTCTCCTCCCATTCCCTCTGTCACTCTCAATTCGCTTTTGTCTTTGGACATCTTCTCTTCTCACATTGAGAACCTTCATTTGGAGCATACGTTTCGCTGCTTTTCTGTTTCTCTCTTTTCTGTCACCTCCCCCACCCTTTAATGTTATTACAGGTAGTAAGAGTCCAGCAAGGGCTAGGGGGAGTGAGTCAGAGAGAGAGCAGAGATAAGGGAGAGTGGAAGGGAAGAGGAATATAGGGAGAAAGTTAAGAGGTAATGTAATCTTGCAGGGGGAAGTGTGGTAATACATCACCTGCCACAGTTAATAAAATGCCATGACGCATTGGCTTCAGACAGGGAAGAAAGGTTAACTGGAGTTTCAAATAAATGTATTTCAACAAGCATAGGAGGAGGAGAGAGATGAAGCCTCGGCATGAATATATACTGTGTACGCTTTCTATGTTCGCACATAACTTCAAGAACATTTGCACCTTTGTGGCTTCGTTAAACCCACAAGACCATAAAAGACAAGTTCAAGGACAGTTCAAGCAGACTCTCAAATATGCACGGTAGGCAAGATACATCGACTTTTAACAAGTAGTGTGCATCTACGTATCTCCACATACAGCAAAGGCAGACACAATTGCTTTCATCCCAACGTGATCATTTGTGGTCGAAATTGCTGTGGACTTCTTCTGAAGCATTCGCAACACTACATTTGACTGTTGGTTTTGTTTATTTTTTGGGGTATTTTCATATCCCTGTGTTTCCATTTCTTTCTTCTCTTTTAACAACATTCACTTTCCACCTCTCTTTCCAGTGGAAGGTCCATATCTCTCTCCTACTGGTTCTGTTGCCCCAAGGATATCTGCCCTCCTACTTGGATTCATCTCATCCCTCTCTCTAGCGCCATTTATTTATATCAATGAGCAAAAAGTCACCGTTTCATCTTCCTCCAGATAAACAGGCTCTGCCTGTGGAAGAGGACAGAAGAAAAGGGAAGCAGAGCAGAGGCACATTCTCAATCCATGAATTTAACCGTACCGAGCAGTGGGAATATTATATAATCACTTGTAAAGGAGGTAATCATTGTGTTTTGGTTGACTAGTAAAATTATGTTTATACTCCAAACGCTCCAACTCAATATTAACTTTATGCTGGAGAACTTTTTCTTTCTTTTTTGGCAGCATTTACAAAACAATATATTGCGTACCAAACTGGGTTCAAACAGTGTGGAAAGAATGAAAATGAATTACTTGCAGTATAATGTGACAATCCAATGAAAACAATGCCATATATTTTTAGGAAATGTGAGAAAGGTCTATGCATGACTATAAGCTTTCGTTTTAGTGCAGTGAAAATATGTTTATCACTATCATTACATGTATGAAATATTTGTCACATTTAATTCAAGGAGTATGGTCGATATAAATATGCATTACTTTTAGGCTCGGCTAGTTTTTATGCACCTGATCATGTTGAGCCTGTGATGAAACTCAATGTATCACCTTTAATCATCTCTGCTCCAATCGCGACAACAGTACATCATGGGATGGAGGTTATACAGTATATGGGTAACCTGTCAAGATCAGCCTCATGGTTAACTCCAAGGAGAACTGTTGACGTACTCATTTGTCGTATATCACTGCAGGGATATTCCCCCTGATCATGGGCCTTTCAAAGGATCATTATTAGTTTTGACCATGGCAACTATCACACGCTGAAGTTGGCACACATACTTCGTCACCAGGCTTGATTTATGATTAATGAAAATATATTTTAGCATGGGAATTTAAGGCTGCCAATGATTGAATGGGCAGTTCTATCACAAGTGGATACCATTTCTTTAAGGACACCAAAAAAATACTGACAGATGCAAAGTAAAAATGAAGCTATTCCTTTACAACACTTTTTTGTGAGTTGCCAAATTCTTAGCTAGGCAAGTTATTTGCTCATCATCGGCTCATCATCACCTCAGGGGTTTTTTGCATTTTTATTAAATTTCACAGGAGCAACACTCTGGTCTTTTGGTGACTCAGAGAGTTAAGAAGTAGTCCACGGGTTCTCGAGCGTTCTCTGTTTGGGCTCCAGTACTCTGGAATGGCCAACCCGTGGAAATTAGAGCGGCTGTTGCTGTATGGATTCTGCACTGACCGAGTCATACAAAATAGATCACATTCCCGAAGGCGTTGCTATGGAAGACACTGCATCGACAGACCGGGCCAGATCCGAAGCAACAACCCCTTTCCCAAAGGCATCTACATGCATTGCTTCATCTTATTAAATGGACTCTCATGTTGTTTCGGTTCACATTGTAAACCACTGTATTATGTGTTCAATGTAGCCCACTTAGCATTCATTTCAACCTGGTCATCTTGAAAAGGGGATTCCCTCCATACTGTATGTTTGAAGTCTCTTCTCAAGCTATCTTCTTTTTTCACCAAATGAGGTTTTGAGTTTTTACTTGCCTGATTGAGGGATCAGGGGATGTCGTTATTTGCCAACTGCGGCCTTGTGAAGCCCTTTGAGACTTTTTTTTTGAAATTAAGAGCTATACAAGTAAACTTGAGTAGGTCAGAAGTGTCTGACACATTGCTCCAATCCCATTTCCTGCTGTGACACTTACACTTACTTGGAGCAAAACACACATTCATTCAAGCACTTAAGTGATAACAAAATAACAAGTACTTTTCACAAGGTTACTACATTAGGCTAAGCTGGAAGGTGGAATGGGCTGGAACACCTTTAGTATTCCATTCATTCAAGTACTTAAGTGATAACAAAATAACAAGTACTTTTCACAAGGTTACTACATTAGGCCAAGATGGAAGGTGGAATGGGCTGGAACACCTTTACCATTTCCATTCAGCGGAAAGCTTCGTGGTGATAGAAACTGCGTGGAGGCAACAGTGTGTGCCAAAGAACTAGGGAGAACAAACACCAAAGCAAGTTAAGAGATGGTGATGCTATTAGCTCACTGCTGGGACTGTGATTAAATCCCCCTGTTTGAGCTAAGGGTGCTTTTACACCAAAACAGCACTGGAAAAAAAGTTGCTTTTGCTTTGCATTTTTTTTCCCCCACAAGTTTAACTCTCATTCAATTACACCCATGGGTGCAGAAACACACACACACGCGCGCACACACACACACACACACACACACACACACACACACACACACACACACACACACACACACACACACACATAGCCCTGCCAACTTCACACTGCAAGGACAAAATGCCTCCCTTTGGTGCAAGTGACAAGGACCCCAAGTTTATGAGTCAGAGGATCTCTCATCATCCACCAGCAGGTGCCGTGGATGATGAGCCTTCTTCACTGACGAGTGACGATGAAGACAGTGACGAAAAGGAGAACGGGGCTGAGAAGGAAGACGAAGCAGATGAGAAACAGGGGAACAAGGAAGATGAAACAGAAGGGATGTCAACTTAGAGTATACAACTGTGGTCATATATGTAGGTACGGGCAAAGAGAGGGTGACCTCCTACAAGTACCTGGGTGTTCTTCTCAACAATAAACTAGACTGGTCTCACAACACAGATGCTCTGATCAGGAAAGGGCAAAGCTGGCTCTTCCTGCTCAGAAAACTCAGGTCTTTTGGATTTCAGGGGTCACTCCTTGAGACCTATGACTCTGTGGTGGCCTCAGCCATTCACTATGTCATAGTCTGCTGGTCAGGCAGCATCTCAGCCCGGGACAGAGAGAATGAATAGGCTGGTCAGGAGGGCTAGCTCTGTCCTGGGTTGTTCCATGGACACACTGGAGGAGGTGGGCAACATGAGGATGCTAGCCAAGCTAAAAGCTATGATGGATGGACCCTCCCAGGCCACCCTGACAGCACTGGGCAGCTCCTTCAGCCAGATACACCTGCGCTGCAAGAAGGAGAGGTACTGCCGCTCGTTCCTGCCAACTGCTGTCAGGCTATTGAAAAGAAAGAACTGAAAACCTGGACTCACCCCCACTCACCCATTTTTAGTATGCTTATATTTGCAACCAAATAAGTGAACATCGATTTTGGATGCGAGTCCAAGCTCTAGTATAACTTCAGTACACCCTAGACTCAGTTCGATGATCAATCTTGTGGTCATGTCCTAGTGCCAAGTGCACGTATGGACATCCAAGCCTGGGGGCAATACGTTTGCGCACACCTACCTCAGTGGCTCTCATTGTAGGCAACAACCAGAGTAGAAGAGGGTCCAACCTCTCGAGAGAACTGTTAACAGAACCAAGCTGTGTGTGGAGCCCGACTACCATCTCGGCGAAACTTATCTGTCTTACACATCAACTTGCGCTCCCTTGCCTGGCAGAGAGGTAACATTCCATGCCCCTAGTTAGGCCCTACTGGACCCCCCTGTAGTTTGCTTACAATGGGCTCCATGTGAACATGTGACAACTGTCATCATGGCCTGTCATAACAGAAAGATTTTATTTGGAGATATTTTCTTTTAATTTTCATGTACAGTATTTCGTCTTACATATTGAGCGGAGAATCACATACTCACAGGTGTCGAAGTCTGGTCCTCGAGAGCCAGTGTCCTGGATGTTTTCCATCCCTCCCTGCTGCAACACACCTGATCCAAATGATCAGCTCATCAGCAGCTCTATCGGAGCCCGATTGTGATCCTGATCATTTGAATCAGGTGTGTTGCAGCAGGGAGGGATGGAAAACATACAGGACACCAGCCCTCGAGGACCGGACTTCGACACCTGTGAGTCTGTTCATACATCTTTATTTATATTACGTTTTCACAACAGTTTATATAAACTAACAGCAATATGGTTCAACAGTTGGAGCTTGGTCAAGATGAACAGTGCTTTGGCCAGATAACCTTGCTCATCAGGTAGTCTGAGGTTGTCACTGAAATGAACCCCTAACTAGTGTTTGATCAACCTCTCTTTCTTTGATCTACACTATCTCTGATGCTCTTTCCCCTGAAGCGCACACACACATTTGAAGCCTCACAGCACAACAGAAAACACACACACTCACACACACACACACACACACACACACACACACGCAATTTCTATGTCGTGCGGAAAAGGTTGTCTCACCTTTCAGCACATTTTCCCATCTTATTAATATGCCTCACTGCTAAAAGGCAAGAAGGGAAAATGTCTCATTTAAATTTGGAGCGGCGATGAAAAAGATGTGGGGTTCCATTAAAGGTATGTCTCTCTCATCATGACACACAGAAAAGCACACACTCACACTCATATGTACACACTTTTGCAATGTTCCGTGCTGGGTTACATGAGCCAGTGATTAAAAGGGATAGTGGTGAATTGCAATCTGAGCACGTTCATCCCAAACTTGACATTTCAACTTCTTGGTCTTCTCTAATCTAGTGTCTGCGATATAGGATTAACTAGCTGGAGAAATATCTTATGAATCTTCTCAAAGTCTCCTGTCAAGACACTTTTTAAACCATCATTTTTAATCTTTAATGTCAAATTAAGATTGGTTGGTGGTTTTTTTTACTCTTTTACTCTATCCGATTTTAATGTTTGCAATACC
Organism: Hippocampus kuda; assembly: GCA_901007745.1. Lineage (NCBI taxonomy): Eukaryota > Metazoa > Chordata > Actinopteri > Syngnathiformes > Syngnathidae > Hippocampus > Hippocampus kuda. The sequence continues at coordinate 10,400 of CAAKHF010012641.1, forward strand.
TGCTTCTCTGCGTATCTGTACTCGCACAGAATAATTAGTTCACTTGTGCTTATCGCGTCACATTGTTCATTTTCATCTAACTTAGATTGGTTTCACTATTTTCAACCTGAGGGGGGAAAACCCCAATTTGGTAAGACATCACATGATCAAAAGAATCAGTTATATGGAAATGCACGTTTGCCATTTGCAGCAGGAAAAAGTTAAGTTTTGGCTATAGATAATTTCATGATTTCATTTTTTTTCATGTAAATTCATTAACTTTAAAAAACAATTTTTAAAATAATGAAGCTGGTCACCATGTTCATTCACCACCACTAGATATCTTTTATGCATATACAGTACACACCAATCTTCGCCAAATGAAATGTATCCGACATTATCTGTCTGTTGATTTCATGATGTTTTCTTGGTGTCCCTTTTGTTAATGTCACTCTTGTCAAGTTATTGTGTGATCACCTGGTTCCTTGTGTTACCAAATCAGCTCCCTCCTCCCTCATCGTTGTCTCATCAGTTTGTTGTTTGTCTCTGTCCATGTCAAGTACAGCTTTTCCGCAGTGTTTATGTTACATGACCTCCCACTGAAGATTCGGCAAGCCTCCTCGCTGCCCATCTTCAAATCCCTCCTCAAAACTCACTTGTATTCTTTGGCATTTGACTCAGCATGACTTAGATTTGTTCTTGGTTTTACTGTTTGGTGCTTTCTACCGTCTTTGTTACAGATTAGTTTTACTGTTTATTGTATATGTTAAATTGCTCCATGTACAGCACTTTGTACGCAGCGATGGCTGTACAAAAGTGCTCTATAAATACAATTGAATTGAATACATTGAATGTTGTGAATTTGGACTCCTGTTGATTTTGTATCTTACCTTTTTGCCTTTTTTTGTTCTTTAAATTAAATTACTTTTTGGGAGCAAAACTGACACTCATCACTGCTTCACTGCAATTTAGTCCCCCTGCATGCCGATACATGACACCATCTATAGCAGGTGTGGGCAAACTTTCTGTTTCATTGATTTCTAAAATTTGACAGGTGGGCCGGGTCAGCACAATATATGGTACGTATAAAAAACTACATATGTTGACAGTCCATACCAAACATCAACAGAATAAAAGCATTCAAGAATTAACATACTTTTTTTAAATGAGTATAGTGAAACAACTATGGAACAAGTCCTGTATGAACGTCCAAATATGTTAACAACATACATGTGTGACAACACAAGCAACTAAGTGAAACAATATATTGCCCAAAAACTCTTTATAACACAAAAACTGCAGCATACAGTACAGGCATATAAAAAAAAAAAATACAAAATATAAAAAAGTTAGGACGATTTGCTAAAAAATGAGACGAGTAAGAGACCTGGTGGCTTTTCTTTCCACTCACTCATTGTATCTAACTTGACCTCCCCTCGATCACCACACATGACAACATTGCTCAGCTGATGTCGTGCAATGAACTTTTGAAGCCAGCCAAGGCACGCCTCAAAGTCTTCGATGCTCATACAGTAGTTCGCGCTGCTGAACTCACCTCCTCTCTTATTAGCGGTCCAGTTTGAGGAAAGGTTTTAACATGATAACAGTCAAACCATTCCGGGAAACGTTCATTTACTCGACTCTCCGTCAAGCCGCAAGCAACCCCGAGCATGGAAATTGCCAGAATCGGACTGAGTAAGAATCGCTTCCTTGTTTTTCAGAGTCTCATAGATTTAAGTCTTTCCGACTCCCAGCGTCTCCTGAAACGTTCGCAATTCCAGAAAAACTCACTGCAATCAAGAGTCACTTGCATGTCGCCGTTTTGGATCCAATGATAGAAAATAGTGGCGGGGACACACTTATTCCATTGTATTGCGTGGGACTTGCTTTTAGTTACTACTTTGGGCTTCCGTAGGACTTCTGGAACTTCCGTTGTTATGAGTCGATTGTTCATGTAATATAGTAGTTGAAACTTTAATGCACAACGTTTATTTTACCGGGTTTGGAAATTTCCATTTGACCGTGGTCTGCAGGTGGTAGATAAGATTTCTCCCTTGATCTCTCTCCCTCTCTCTTCCTCCCTTTGCTCTGCAACTTCAAGTAACTGCATCACCTGGCGTTGAAATGCCTGTCATTACAAGTCCAAATGAAATGAATGCAATCATTCACATCGAAACTTAATCGTGTACCAATCTTCAGCGAGCCGGATTAAAAAGACCAACGGGCCAAATCCGGCACGCGAGCCATAGTTTGACCACAACTGATCTATAGCTTTAATCCTGGAAAAAAAAAAATGAAGCTACATCGTTTCTAGCCAATACTATCAAATAAGTCTACCGTATGAAATTCTACTTTTGATGTGAAGGATGAAGTGCCAGATGATCTTTTGATGACTCAAAAATACACATCGGCAGATCAGGAAATATAGCAGACATGGTGCTCATTTGCCAGCGCCACACGCATGACCAATGGTGGAATTAATACAGTATGTCACCCTTACCTTAAAATGAACAGTGCTGTCTGGTCTGGTGTTTCAGCGGTTTAATTAAGAGCAGAGACTCTTGCCTGATGGACGTGCTGAAATGTTCCCGACACACACGTGCCATGCCGACCTGTTCTTGTGCACATGGGGACTTGAAAAATCCTGCGTAAGTACACTTGTGCAACAATTGTGAAATAACATAGCAGTGTGCACCTTTATTTCCCGTTTGTGGTCGACCCCTTGCAAATTTTTGCTGTGCATTGTGGCATTGTTATTCGTTGTGTCCTCTTTGTTGTCCAATGTTTGTCTGTTATCCAGCAGTAAATTACACGTTACGTCTCGTTGGACCCATCGTGGATGTACCCGTGTTGAAAAGGTTGCCATAAAAGTGAAATATATCAATATAGAGGTGCCTTTTTCAGCTCATGTGTTCTTCCGAGCTAAATTAATTAATTACGACTAATCAAGCCACACCTGTAAAATGAATGACCCCTTCCTATGACCCATCATGATGACAACAGCAAGACAATTTCGTACATACACAGTTCATAAAAACAACCATTATCTTGACTGAGAACTCTAACTGGTTCTTTCACCTTCACTGTTTCAGATCTTCTTGCTAATAGTGTCAGAAGAACTTTGAGGTTGTATTTTGTTTCAGATGTTTTATCTCATGCAGTTGGTACAAATTAGATTGACATTTGGATGGGGGCGGGGGGGTATTTTGTTAGCCACCAGTTTTGATAGCGTTAGGAGTTCCACTACTCTGAGTCCTGCACCAAGAACAGAAAAGCAATTCCTGATTCCATTGAAGTAGCAAATTGAAAGCACAAACCCTTGCCAAGGATGCCCAGATTAATTTATCAAAGTTCACACAAAATGTTGAAATAGGACCATGAATCCCACAATGCTAGAAGACAATTATAGTCAACACCTGGATCTGGTTATTCACGGAATAATGATTAAAATATGAGCACCGCAACATTCCATAGGCTAAACACAATCCCTAAAAGAAAACTCTAGCACAACGGATCTCGAAATACAACCGCTGGGCTCCACTATTAAAACAGCTTGTTAGAAATATATCATTTCTTGTAAATTAAGAAAGAACCCATCCGTGCCTTTTGTTTCTTGGTTTCCTAATTATGTTTTTACCTTCCAGTTTTTGCTGTGATCTTTTGTTTCTAGTCATCCCCATTGCTAAGTTGTTCTCTTTCTTGCATTTTTTTTAGTGCTTTGCTGTGAATTTTTGTCGATCCTTTGAGATCCCTGTAAAAAAAAAAATTGATACAGCTGTTTCTTTGTCCCCACCTGAAACCTGTGAATTGTACATTTGGGTCCTTTTGCATCCTTGTCTAGGGCAATAGACAAAGTGAGGGAAAGCATCTTTAGCTTTCCGAAATAAAGTAAGTTCAGAAAACAGGCAATGTCCATTATCTATGTTTTCATCTCGAGCCTCTTCCTCAGTTTGCTCATGTCTTTGCTCACGCTCTGGTTCAAATTGAACAGGCTGAACAGAGGAGCTCGTGACTCTTAACAGATTGCTGCGATTGCTAAAAACAACAGTGCTCAACCAAATTACATCACACCCCAGAATACATTGCAAAATAACAATGGTGACATATGCAAATAAAGTTTCTATAAAATGTGATGAATTGGAAATTATTTTTGAAAATGTTATCTTAACAGTTGTGTTACTAACAACCAAATCACATCATCAAATATGTCATGACAGTTGGGGTTCCTTTTAATTTCTATAAATTTTGACCACAAAATGTAATCATGGATCACTTTCTCGGGGTACACCAGTGGTTCGCTGACCATATTTTGAGAAAAACTATAACAAGTTTCTTTGGATGTCGTGAACTTGTGAGAAAATAAACATTTATTGGTGTGGTTCCACTTCCACTTTCATATTTAATTTGATCGGAGAGCCAGAGACAGGTGGACTGAGCAAAATATAATGACATAAAATACTTGCAGGAGTACACCGGAAAAACGAACTTATTGTCAGTATCCAAAGTCCTGAAAGCCACAAGGAACCAAATTAACAAACAAAAAACTATGACAGGAGCAGAAAAATGACATGAGCACACAGACACACAATGACCAAACAAAGACTGTCAGAACCCAGGGAACTGAATACAAGGAAAGTGACGAGACAACAAGAAACACCTGGACAAGACACAAATTGTTGAGGGAGCTGATTGGTTAAACACAAGGGACACAGATGACGAGAACAGGTGGAGACAAAAAGGGAACATGACGGAACAAAACCAAATGTAACCTCAACATAACAACAAAGTCACAATAAAGTCTAAATTTTAGTCTGAAAAATTACAGGATACAGGTTTTTACTTGCAATCTAATTTCCGTTATTTTATAAATAATACACGGGAATCAAGTAGAGTGAGAAAAACATATGCACCAACAAGCGCGCACACACCCACCCACCCACACACACCTACCTCTCCTTATGGGAATTTGACACACCAGTTTGAATATGAGCTGTCATCACTTTTCTTGTGGATGTTCCAGTTACTTTGATGCTCAGGCCACCACCTCCTGTCATTCTTTGTAATTTTACACATCTCCACCTACTTGAATCTTCTGTTATGTTCTCACCTCAGATGTGTTGGCAGGCTGCAACATTCTTTTAGTGTTCTGGTTGTCAAGCTCCTCATGGTGTATAAATTGTACACATCTTCATCAGCAGCTTATGTTCTGTCTTGTTTTCTGCTAACAAGAACTTGTCCTAATGTCCGTCAAAAAGAAAAGGTTTTTGACATTAGCTATTAAGTACTCATTTACGTTCAATTAATCTTTTTTTTTAATGATAAATCGGATAATCCTTACTATAAATGTCTGATGCAGAAATTGCCCTATGTAGTAAGTGTATTTGACATTTTTACAGTACGTGTTTTGTGCATAAAGAGAACAATTCCTTTATTCTCCCTCCGACTGATCTCAAGGTGATTGAGATTGGATGAGTGAGTTGGGAGTGGGGCCAGTCGAAGGAGGAAGAGGATTGAGAGCTTGTGTCAGCGGGATGAAGGCCGAAAGTTGAAAGAAATGCAAGCTGGGTGCTTTCACTTACCAACACGCACCATTCAATTTTACAAGACTACAAACAAAAAAAAGGCCTTGCTAGCTTTACGATAATGCTAATTAACAGCTTTGTTGCAGTGCTTTAACTCTTTAAGCAATTGAGTCAACATAAATGTTTCAGCAACAACACGTAGACTGACAATCTAACTGTACTATAGCTCATATCATCTTTACCCTCTGTGTAGAATAACTACCGGTAATATTATTGCTGTACTGATGAGATAAGAGAGGAGTGGAAATGTTATTATAAATCTGACTTAAGTCCTAGACAGGACATGCCCTGCAACAGTATGACTGGCTGCTGCATCCAGGCAAGAACTACCTAGAACTGTGTTTCATAATAACATAATAACTGCATATCCGTCTGTCTGTGGCTGGTGGCCAAATTTGTTCAATTAGCAGGAACTGTATAGTGAATGCGGACCATATGCATAGCTTTCATCAGAGAGTTTCAAATGAACTGGCTTGGAATTAACCTTACATGTTTTTTATGTGGAGGAATCACATGTTAAAAAATCAGCAGTAAAAGAAATCACGCAGGCGTGGAGAAAAAATAAGAGGTCAACACAGAAATGCATCAGATTTGCGTGATCAGTGGTCCAACGGTCCAAAGGGTACCTATAATCCATCTATCCATTATCTGAACCACTTTATCCTCACCAGGGTCGCGGGTGTGCTGGAGCCTATCCCAGCGGACTTCGGCCAGTAGACGAGGCACAGCCTGAACTGGTTACCTGCCAATCGCAGGGCACACTTGACAAACACTCACAATCAATCCTAAGGACATTATAAAGTATACTGTTCAATTAAACTACTGTGCATGTTTTTGAAATATGGGAGTAAACTGGAGTACCCGGAGAAAACACACACAGGCACCGGGAGAACATGCAAACTCCACACAGGGAGGCCGGATCCGGACCCGGAATCCAGCCCTGCACCTCTGCACTGTGCTAACCAGTTGATCACCGTGCCACCACCTAAAATCATGTATCATCAAACTAGTTTCCTCTAAATTAATACTCATGGAGTGTGGCACAGCAACTCTAGCAAGACACATTATTTCAACAGTGTATACCGAAGATACACTGTCCGTCTAAAAAATCCTAATGCTTCAATTTCACCTGTCAGACAACCGATCCAAGCTGGATCTTGCCCAGAGCCATCTGATAAAGACCTCAGCTCACCCACAACCCTAAAGAAGAAAAACAGTTTGGGAAATAGATGGTTGGATATGCCTCTCTTTCATGGCCAGTGAAAGTCTTCTAAAATGTGTAGTCAAATTTTACGTGCCTGTGGCACTTTCTTTTGGCATTTTCATAGATAGGCGCAAGAAATGGGTGTTTGCGCCATTGTGTGACTGAACACACCCAACTTGATTCTCGGCCAGTCAAAGCAGTTCCCTTGATTCCCTTTAAACCAGCACAGGAGAGATGCGAGGTCGACATGGCGGAAGCATAATACATGCTGGAGTCCTTGCGGGAGATTGGCGCGTGTCAACCCTTGAATCTGAAATGTGTTTTTTTACATGTTTGAAGTGCCCTTTGTGACTCTTGCACAACAAGGCAGCCTCACTCCTCGTCATATAACGCAGCTTAGGGTGGGTGAGTTACCAGGTGTAATGGCATGTATGACACAAAAAAATAGGGTTGGATGGAGATGGTCGATTAATTAGAATGTGAGTGTTGGAAAGCTCCTTCGGTGAATATGTAGGAAGGTTTGCATATTTTTTGCGGTTTAGTCATTTCCATACCTCAGAAATGACTTTACCATTACCTTAATTTTCCCTCTTCTATACTTACTCACAATAGCATAACCAGAGTGACACTGCATTACAAGGTTGTTTTAAAAGGAAATTTTAAGTTTAGTCAAGGCAGTTGATTGGTTGTGTAAAAGTACAAATATCATACGCTGCATAATGTATGGTGGAATATACACACAAACCTTGGGGAGTACATCAGGAACGGAAGAGAAGCACAGGCCATTTCAATTTTTTTTTTTTTTTTCCAATCAATGACCACACCAAGCTGCAAATACTAAGACACACAAACACATACACACACTATAAGGTTCAGCAAACAAGCATGCTTATTGGACTGACAACAGTCACACTATAAAGAAGCCATGATTTGAGTCTTGCTAACAGGTAAAAACTGTTTAGAAAAGGAAATATGAACCTGCGATTGGCTGGCATCCAGTTCAAGGTGCACCCCGCCCACTGCCCGAAGACAGCTAGGATAGACTCCAGCACGCCCGCGACTCCTGTTAAGATAAGTGGATTAGAGAATGGATGGATGGAAATATGAACATGGTGTATGTCACTATGAGAGGACTATTGTGTACAAAGCTTCACACTGTAGTTTTCACACGAACCACATGAAAAATATTGTTGTATTTTTTTCCAAATGCTTTTCATGCATTCAGTGCAATTTGAAACCAGCTATGTCACAGTAGTGCAATTCTAATGTTGCAGCATTGTCCTTTTCAGATAAAGTCACATCATATCTTTATATACAGTAACCTTGGATTACTTATCAAAAGTAAAAAAGACCTGGCATGAGAAAAGATGATGGCTCTGTTCTGCAAAACAAAAATATTTACATTTGTATCTTGTTCAAGGACTCGATTAGAGTAGAATGTCTGTGTCACGATGCGGTGTGGTGGAGAACCAAAAAAGTAGGCAAGAGTGAGGAGCAGGGTGAACTTGACAAACTGTATTAACAAAACACTGAGAAAACCAAATCCAAAACAAGCAAACAACAAGAATTCAAAGTAAAAACAAAACCCATGGCACAAGCAAAAAATATGATGTGATGATAAACACAAACCAACAGAAGCAGTGACAGTGACAAAAACAGCAACATCAGCAGAAACAGAACAGCAACAGAAACAATGACCCGACACCGAGTGGTGTCCTTGTAACATAAAACCTATGAATGACATGATGACCAACAGGTGTGCTGCTGTAGGAGGAGCCCTACAGAGCCACCTGTTGATCCCAAACAAATCAACCGTGATAGATAGTTCATAAAATGGAGCACTAGTATGTGTGCATGTAAAATGTATCATTCATGGATAAAGCGCTACATTGGGAACACAATATACACACGCATACATACATCCATCTATACATTTTCCGCCGCTTATCCGGGTCGGGTCGCGGGGGCAGCAGCTTTAGTAGGGAAGCCCAGACTTCCCTCTCCTCAGCCACTTCTTCGAGCTCTTCCCGGCGGATCCCGAGGCGTTCCCAGGCCAGCTGGGTGACATAGTCTCTTCAGCGTGTCCTGGGTCATCCCCAGGGTCTCCTGCCATGGGACATGCCTGGAACATCTCACCGAGGAGGCGTCCAGGAGGCATCCGAATCAGATGCCCAAGCCACCTCATCTGGCTCCTCTCGATGTGGAGGAGAAGCGGCTCGACTCTGAGCCCCTCCCGGATGACCGAGCTTTTCACCTTATCTCTAAGGGAGAGCCCAGACACCCTACGGAAAAAAAAACATTTTGGCCGCTTGTATCCGGGATCTCGTTCTTTTGGTCACGACCCATAGCTCATGACCATAGATGAGGGTTGGAGATCGAGTAGATCGACCGGCAAATTGAGAGCTTCGCCCTTTGGCTCAGCTCCTTCTTTACCACGACAGACCGACACAAAGTCCGCATCACAGCAGACACTGCACCGATCCGCCTGTCAATCTCTCGCTCCCTCCTGCCCTCATTCGTGAACACGACCCCAAGATACTTAAACTCCTCCACTTGGGGCAAGATCTCATCCCCGACCCGGAGGGGGCACTCCACCCTTTTCCGATTGAGGACCATTGTTCAGATTTGGAGGTGCTGATCTTCATCCTAATCGCTTCACATTCGGCTGCGAAACGCTCCAGTGAGAGTTGGAGAACGCTGCTTGAAGGAGCCAACAGTACCACATCATCTGCAAAAAGCAGAGATGCAATACTGAGGCCACCAAAACGGACCCCCTCAACGCTTCGGCTGTGCCTAGAAATTCTGTCCATAAAGGTTATGTAAATTTCCCCAGTGTGGGACAAATAAAGGATTATCTTATCTTATCTTATCTTATGAACAGAATCGGCGACAAAGGGCAACCTTGGCAGAGTCCAACCCTCACTGGTTACGTGATCCCTCTGTAGTTGGAACACACCCTCCGGTCCCCCTTTTTAAAAAGAGGGGCCACCACCCTGGTCTGCCAATCCAGAAGCCCTCTCCCCGATGACCACGCGATGCTGCAGAGGCGTGTCAACCAGGACAGCCTTACAACATCCAGGTCCTTGAAGAACTCCTGGCGGATCTCATCCACCCCTGGGGCCTTGCCACCGAGGAGCTTTTTAACCACATCGGTGACATCAACCACAGCGATAGGAGAGCCCAACTCACTGTTGGTGGAGTTGAGGAGATCTTCGAAGTACTGTGCCCACTGGCTCACAATGTCCCAAGTCGAAGTCAGCAGCTTCTGTAGCCAAGGATTGGACCGCCAGAGTCTCCGCCTTTGGCTGCCGCCCAGCTCACACTGCACCCGACCCCTTTGGCCCCTCCCATTGGTGGTGAGCCCATGAAAAGGGGGACCCACATTGCCTCTTTGGGTTAGCCCGGCCGGGCCCCATGGGTGGAGGTCCGGCCACCAGGCGCTCGCCAACGAGCCCCACCTCCAGGCCTGGCTCCAGAGGGGGGCCCCGGTGACCCGCGTCCGGGCAAGGGAAACTGAGTTCCATTTATTTTTTTCATAATACGGGGTTATTGAGCTGTGCTTTGTCTGGTCTCACCTAGGACCAAATTTGCCATGGGTGACCCTGCCAGGGGCATAAAGCCCCAGACAACTTAGCTCCTAGGATCATTGGGACACACAAACCCCTCCTCCACAGTAAGATGACGGCTCACGGAGGGGACACGCATACATGCATATGGTATTTCGTCAGTGAGTTCGGTGGTTTGAAATACTATTCCGTTATCCTATTATTGTATAGTATGACCAGGGATTGCCTTCAGCTCACAAATACAACTAAGTTGAAAACAGGAACCCGCCCTCATAAGACTGACCATATACTGTATACTGGTCTGACCATGAACCCATGGTAAAGCAACCATTTTGGGTCAATTACATTAATAAACAATATTTCAATAGTTCCATTTGTTGCCTGGTAGAGTCATGGAAAAAAAAAGGTACCTGCCAATCAATCTGACACTTGATTTTAGCTAAACATGCACCAAAAACGTGGAGCAATGTTATCAGTGTTTTCAGTAATGTTTGCAACATGTGTTTAATCTCCACACTTTAATTCATCTGAGAGGCTGCTTATGGTGCTTCTGTTTTTGGTTCACAATCAATTTTAAAGGGGCTCAGCAAATAATCTATCTATTGTAATAAATAATCTAACTGTTGCTGCTACCATTTGGGTAGAAGCATTTACTGACGCACTTGAAGCCATATTCAAGATCATATTTGATCTGCTGAAGTGGTAAAAGGCACTTAGTAGCACACTTTTCTGGCAGGCGCAGATTCTCCCATCAACTTACACACATATTTGTGCCAGATAGATACACTCTCTGGGTGGAGCAACAGTAAAATCTGGACATTCCCTGTCAAATCTAGCTTTGCGAGTATCCTCCCATCAATTTGAGCACTTTACCGCTTGAACGTTTCAGTGGCTGTAATAAGACTTGTGACCTGGGAAGGTGAAACATCATAATATACTGTTTGGATGCAGTAACAATATAAGCCACACATACTAATATACTGTGAGACTTCCAGAAATCTATCAAATATATGTGGTGAGACGGAATAAAATAATATTTTATTGATTTGATTAAAGAGGCCCTGTGAGTGGCCAATTACAATATTTTAAACCAGATAATTTATTGGTGTATTGGTGTAAATTTACTTTCTACAATGCTCACAGACAACTGCTTGAAACTTGAAACAGCAAATCCATGTTTACAGTATATAACACCTTTTTTGGTGTGTCTTAGCTTTTTCATACCTTACGCGTGGTCTGGATGGGAGAATTAGCGGAGATGAAAGTCTAGAGTCTAGACATTTTAAAAAAAGGACTTGTCTGCGAATGTTAGAATATGACAAGGCAGTTTTATTTGTAAAGCAGCTTTGTACATCCATCTCACAGTGCAGAGGTGCAGGGTTTGATTCTGGGTCCGGCCTTCCTGTGTGGAGTTTGTACGTTGTATGTTCTCCCCGTGCCTGCGTGGGTTTTCTCCTACATTACAAAAACATGCATGGCAGGCTAATGGAATACTCTAAATTGTCCCTTGGTGTGAGTGTGAACGCGAATGGTTGTTCGTCTCTGTGTACCCTGCAATTGGGTGGCAACCAATTCATGGTGTACAGGAGATAAAAGCATGGAACAGTTTCTCCTGGTCTGCTTGCAGCACGCAGCCTTTCGGACTGGATTTGTTTTTCAGCTGATAAAAGGCTGTTTTAGTCTGAGTCTATCAGCACATCAAGATTTCAGACATGGTCTTTGGTTTCTCAAGCCAGTGACTCCAGGTGTTTTCAAACAGCAATCCTCTTTTCCGAAAACAATTACTTCCTTTTAAGTTTTGGTTTAGCTGAAGGAAATTTTGGTTCTTCCAG
>CAAKHF010012647.1:0-18390 GCA_901007745.1 Hippocampus kuda
GGGGGGGGGGGGGGGGGGTTGGGAAGGTTGGAAAACAGGACATTCGCACACACATCGGTGACTCGACTGTCTGAACGGAAACAAGAGCACTTCATGTGTGACACTTTCCGTTCTCCGGTCTGTCTTTTCATTGCCCGCTGCGAATACATTTCCACAAATCATTGGACCCAGAAGAATTAGATAAAAGAGCGAGCACGCCCGCAAGCCCTACAAGTGAGTATATGTGGACGGTTGAGGGTGTGCACGTGTACAGTCCAGCGCAGATCCAGTATATGCCATAAGATTTGACACTCGTCAGCCATGAGTGACTCAGCCCCAGGGTGTGCAGCTCACTCACGAGACCCTGTCTGAGTTTGAGACCGAGCAGGAGAAGTGAAGAAGACAAATCGAAATATAAATATACTCATTGGTAGTCCCACGTACCTGCAGAATTGAAACAGGATTAAATATACCGCGGCACACATCAAGCGAGATGTAGTTTTCTGCCTGTTTCTTTATTTTCAACTGAAGGAAGTCCTTTTTGCTATATCCGAAGTGTCACTCAATCATATTATGTGAGTGTTAATGTTAATTTGTCCACAGGCGCCACACAATTTATTTGATTTATTTGAGGGTCTTTCAATACCTATAGTGGGAACCAGGGCTGTCATAGTTTGATTTTACAGTACAGTTATTTTTATTTATTTATTTTTTAAATAATCAGGTAGATTTAATTACTTTTTAGAGTGGGTTTGTTCGATTTTTTTTTGGGGGGGGGTGGTTCTTTAGCTCTCAGCATGGTGTGATAAGTAAACTGCAGTTTCCAAACAACTGTTCCAAACAGTTGTTTGGAAACTGCAGTTTCCAAACAACTGTTCCAAACAGTTGTTTGGAAACTGCTTTGGAAACTTCTTTCCTCTGTTTGATCGAACGGTAATACCAAAATAAATACATTTAAAATCATGAAATGAATGAACAAAGATGAAAAAAAAAACCAAAGGATATTTTTGCGATAATTATATTTGAGTTGGTATAATGAACGGAAAAATGCGGTTTTAATTCGTAATTGTGCTCTCAACCAATCAGAGGCTATGTGACAAAACTCATTCCGATTCATTTTAATTTTCAAGCTCGAGAGGCCTTATTCTGACGGGAGGCCAAAAGAAAGGTTCATTGAATTGGAAACGGAAAAAAGAATACCAGCAGGGGGAAAAAAAAAAAGATCTTTAATTTCCTGATTTCCTAATTACAATGATGATGTAATTGAAAAAAAAAATATATATATACACACACACATTTTGAAGTATTTTTGATACCCATCTCTCTCAATATATAGATTTGTATTGATCAAATCCCTTGAACCGTCACAAGCACGTAATTTCACTTTAATCACCATCGCATCGGATGTGTTTTTCCCCATTGATTATATCGTTTGCAGGTCTTTTTCCATTCATGCCTCTATTCATTTATGCAAATTTGAGAACACTCACTCCCTCTTCTGGACTCTGGCGCGCCACATGCGTTAAGGGGCCGCGACACTGTGTGCCGGGTTGCATCCGAGGGTTCTTGGATGCAATTATCCCTCCCTCTCTTCCCACTTTTACATGTTATCAGTTAATGATGCGACACAATTAAACTGTCAAAAACGTGCCTAATGGGTGTCCTTCAAGAATAATCTGTCGGCCAACGTGTTCCATTTGTGTATTCTTGACCGGCTGCGGCTGGTGTGTGCTGCTGGCTAATTACGTTTGTCAGACTCGCACGCTCGTCGTTGACAGCCGGTGAGGTTGAATTTGTTGATTTGATCGCCTCCGTCTTTTTTTGCTTGCTCCCCTCCCAACAATATGCGGTTATCTCCCGCTGCTGTAGGTCAGGGAGCTAACTAGTCAGGGACAGTGCGCGCGTGTTTGCATACTGTGAGCGGCCTGATGTCAGCATTAAGATAAGAGGAGGCGGTTGAGCGTCGGTCTCAACGTATGGTGGCAGGCGGGAAATGTCTAAGAGCTGCCTGAAGGCAATTGGAACTGATAACTTTGTAATTACCCTTAGACGGAGTGAAAGAAAGAGCTGTGAAGACAGAGGAGGAGAAAATGCAGACAAGGGATACTGGCTATAGTCAGAGGAAATACAAAACATATCCACGTGTGTATTGTACACCTTCATGTTGATTTACCTTGGAGCCTCGCTCGTTAAAAATAATCTCCACATCCAAAATCTTGCCAAATTGCTGTTGGAGACAAGAAGGGACAAGGAGGAGAGGACAGGGTGAGAAAACAGAATGGGGTCATTAGAATGCGGGCAGGCAGTCATCTTGCAAACAAAATATCAAATGTAATCCCCGAACCTTGCGTAGCGTTTTTTTCTGAAAGTTTCCTTCATTAAATTGTCGAACATGCAAGTCAAGTATGCAATTCTCTAAATGATCAAACTCCTCTTGACCTGACAATTAGATTATTAAAACACTCATTTACGCTCAATGCCATTTAATGCCGTGTTTGCTCCGTTGTGGTGATAAAGACGAGTGTATATGGGCATGTGTGTGTGTATTGGCGCTAAAGGCTTTCTGCTTTTAATGAACATTACCAAGGCAGATGCTATAGCTGTGCAATGTATTGGCACACACCAGTGATCTTAATGATGCCCATCATTGTATGTTGTTTTTTTTTTTTCTCCCTCTTTAGATAAAACACAATTAGAGTGTCTCAAATTTTCACTTAGAGAAGAATCCGGTTTCTGCTGGAATCGTCCTGTGTGAGTTTACAATAATGCCGTAGTAAAGTTAAAATTACAGCCAATAAGGCCAGAAAAATAAAACAAACAGTCAGTAGTGCAGGAACCGACTTTTGGCTGCATGTCAAGTATGAAGGGCTTCCCCCTTGTATCTCTCTTTTGTTTTTTTTAAAAACTAATTACCGTATTTTCCGCACTATAAAGTGCGTCGGCGTATAAGGCGCACCTTCAAAGAATGGCCTATTTTAAAACTGTCTACATATATAGGGCGCAGAGCATTATAAGGCGCAAAGAATAGAAGCTACAATAGTGACTGCTATTGCATAATGCATCCACTAGATGGAGCTACTCTAAAGGGAATACAATACAACAAATCACTTTACAGAATATTTAAAATACTACGTTCAAGAAATCAAAAATTGATTCATATATAAGGCACATCAGATTATAAGGCGTACTGTTGGGTTTTGAGAAACTTGAATGCTTTTACGTGCGCCTTATAGGAGGGAAAATACGGTACATTAAACTCCGTTTTGAACATCTGACTGACAGATTAAATGACTGACAAATTTCACACATGTATTTCGGAAAACCTGATCTTCATCCAGATTCGGTGTTATCGAGGCCGGATTCGTTCTGAGAATCTGTTTGGATGTTTACACTGCTATCAAGCATATCTTAACTCAGCCATATGACGAAAAACGAAATCTGAATTGAGCAGCTTAAACCAGATTTCAGGCAGAGGAGATTGTTCTCACGAGGAGTCAGTCGGATTTTATACAAAAAGAAATATTCTGTAATAAATAAAAACTATTCAAGATCCCAAATATAACGGCTTGGCAAAAGCTGCAAAAATCACTGTTTTTATAGTGAAATATCGCTTCGATCAGTGTGGCCAAAGCATATCTGCCCGTGCCCATCTACATTTTCTTGCGATTTCCTGAAAAAAAAAAAGGGGGGGGGGAGGCAAGAACACATCCAGCAACCCCAAATGATTTACAAACTGTCGCAATGTGCCAGCTTCTATTTTACACTAAATTAAGCAACACGAATCGCCAAGGTTGAGCAACACGTGTACACACTCCAAATGCAACCTTCCGCTGGGAGGAAGTAAAGCCCAGATTGTGTGAGCGGAGAGAAAAACCTTGCTAGCCGAACAAAATTGCTTGTTCAGTGGTCTGTAGATAGGCCTCTCACTGGGGCCAGCCCCAGACAAATATCAGAATGCGTGTCTCTGATCTCTGCCACTTACACACACACACAACACTGACAGACTGAATGACTCCAAAGCTTGTTTCGTGTCACTGTTGAGAATACATTTTAACCCTTTTCACGCACAAATAATGATAACCTGTAACCTGATAACATAAACCGCCCGCTGGAGTGACCGCTGTCCCCTGAAAGGGTGTAATTGGATCAGAATGGAATCAAATGCTCATATGATTGAAAATAGCACTTTGGCTTTCTTTACATAAATGTTGCATATGAAATTGTTGGTAGGCATGTCTAATTTTCAGGGCTGGCACGGCGACCTTGCCTTTACTCTGTTGTCTGCGCCATCTTTATTTATTTATTGAAATAAACTGTGATTCAAGGTCTAGTTATGCAGAATGCAAGGTTGAGTATTACCATACTGCCTGGCAAGGTTAGCGATCAACATGAACTCATGAGTGGAGCTCCAGCACATCATTAAACTCAAGAGCTCCTTCAAATCACCACGACATTTGGCACCAACTTTCATTGGCGTGGCTTCTTTACCTTTGTCTTTGCCAGTTCCATTCAAGTAAGAATATTATTCATCAACTACAAGACTGGATCCATGTACATTGTGTGAAACCCAGTTTTTTTTTTTCCGGAATACTCAAACGAGTACTTTGAGTACTTTCAAATAGATAATCTTGACAGAGGTGTCCGACACTTGAATGCACATCGTTTTGAGTTTGTCAGAGGAACAGCAGGTTTCCCCAATTGTAATTTATAGATACGTCAGCCGCACTTAAGTGCAATGCTGCATTGTTGAGCTATCCTTCTCCATCAATGTCCTCAAGTTAGCGTTGCTTAGATGCGTGCGCCAGATGGAGTTACTGAAGCACTGCGACGCAATTAGAAAGCATTTATCTGGATCTTAAAGCTGTCTTTTTTTTTTTTTTTAGTACGACCTTTTCTTCTATTTTGAAAATCCACGAGGTTTCAATATTTTGCATATACTTTTTTAAATTTTATTTTAAAGAAAGGGGATTCGGACCGCAGATTGAGGATTGTCCTCGTGTGCGATTGTGGTCAAGCCGTGGTTTGGTATAATCGTGGTCACTAGTTTTAAACATGCAGAAAAGGCGGTCAAGTGGTTTGCATGGTTGCCTCACATTCCGAGGTGCAGGATAGGGTTCGAATCTCACCCTCGGGCTTCCCGTGTGAGGTTTGAGTATTCTCCCCGTATTCTCCACTTACTGCATCTTTGCTCAACGTTGGAAAAATATGCATGCTTATACGTTTTGGATAAGCCTTCTCCAAATAGTCCAGCTCTGGACGTTCCTTTTTCTCAACTTCATCATCTCTCACTTCCAAATAGAATTTGGCATCGACTTTACAGATGGATGCCCTTCTTGACTGCAACTTTACAGATTCATCCAGGCTCGGGAGCATCGCAGAGTCGGTCCAGCTTCTCCCTGAAGGCGCTCGGTTCCAAGCTTTTATGACACTGGTAAGTCAGAAACAACCAAGAACTGAAAGCTGATGCAACACCACTGTCACTGTCTACAATAAGGATAGTTTCACATCACCATGAACTGAGAGGCTGCTCCAGCACAACCGTCACTACAATGAGGATAAGCGGTGTGGAAAAGGGATGGATGGATGGATCCAAGAATTCTATTCAGTACATCCATCCATCCATTTTCGGTGTCATTACTCGAGTCACCAGTCGATTCAATTCGGTTTTGTTGTTATGGCGCCAAATCACTTCAGAAGTTGGCGCAAGAGAGAGAGAGAGAGAGAGAGAGAGAGAGAGAGAGAAATACAGACCCCTGGTGTTGTATCATCCGTTGTGTTTTTATTAAATGGGTCTTTTTTACAGCACAAATTCCATCGTGATTTTAGGAATAAAAAAAAGAAAACATTCTAAACTGTCTGCAACGAGTTATTGATGCTCATAAAGTTTCACCTGTATTGATTTGATGATACATTAAAAAAAATAAATAAAAAGAAGAAATCGATCGCAAACTCTTGTCCAAACACACGTACTGTCCCGCCTCGACTCAAACCTCCCGTTTGCACTCGGGAGTACAAGCCTTGACGTCGCAAAAAAAAAAAAAAAGCTATTTTATACGACTCCAATGATACGTTGATATGAATTAGCCAAGTTTGGATTATAATTACACCTCGCTTCCTCAGATGCGGAGAAGGCGAGAATGGAGCCTTGTGGAATCATTGGGAAGGCAAATGAGAGGGAAGCTTTGAACAGGACACATTAAAAAGAATTCCCGTGCTGAGAATGCTGGGTTCCATGGAATGCTGCAAGGCTCCTGAACAGGTGATTAGGCAGGTGTAGCTATCATTAAAATGCTATTACCACACCTACCCGACCCCCGATGCATACACTCACATCCACGTACACACAGGCAGTATGTCGGCAGTGACTGTGTGCCGAGTATCTAATGACTCATTTAGGACCCCTACCTCTGGGAGGGTGACAGTAAGGACCCTCTTGCGGTCGGCTCACTAAGTGCCTGTTTATTAATTAAACGCAGCCGATACTCAAGGGACAGCAGTCCTGCGTCTCAACTTGTCAGGTTTCACCCCGTGTAAGGCTCAACCGGCGCGGGTCCAGACGCTTTAGCTTTCCGAGCGTTCGAAATGATGATGTGGTTTCTAAGAAATGAATAAAAAAAATAAAAGTGGTATACAAAGATAAGGTTGTGGAGAATTACACGTGGAGATCTCGGTGATTTGATTCAGAGAACTGAATTAATGGAGTGATGGTGTTCATGCTGATAATCGGTCTGCCATTAAGATTCTCTTCCCTGACCTGATAATCGCCTCCCAATTGTCCTGATCTAATTATGAATTAAGCCCCAACTTGGCTTATGATACAGTTATCTTTCTGGTGATGATACTTTAGTTGGAAACAAATGCTTTTAAATATATATTTTTTAACTGCTTTTGGAGGTTATGTTTACTTTATTGTTCACCATACATACATTTCTTGGGATTCTCCTTTGATTGAACTTCTTTATATGGCTTCGTTTAATGCTCTCATAATGCTTTTCTATTACAACTTTGGCTGAGATGACTCCGAATTCCATTTGCCGTAATGCCCAGTTATTGCCTTTGTTTGCATCGCGGCGGTAGTTTAGCGGAACTGTAATAGATTTGTGTCTGCTGCTCACACATCCCAATTTAAATGAAAGGAAGTTCTTCTGAAATCTATATTAGTGAGGGGGGGGGCAGAAACATTTTACGGCAATTGCTTCTGCCTTTGGCTCAGGAAAAATACCACATTCGGGAACAATCCAATTGCCGGTTTTCCATTGCACAGTACTGACTTGTCTTGGCTTTGGTTGGGTTGTCGTTGGGTTTCCTAAGCGGAATCCTGACTCAAGGGAACTACGAAAACAAAGGAACAGTGAACACACCTGTCAGGAGGCGACTTCACCGACAACTTTTGAGTTTTGCATCGATTATCAGAAGCGAACACTGGCAATGCTGTTTGCGAAGATGAATTCATCCATTAATCCAAAAGTCTTTCAGTTTTGCAATTGGCTACTAACTCGCCTAGAAACTAGCCTATGACATCAAAATCCTAAACCAAATATAAAAATGGCTTTCTCGGACATTTTTGGAAATTAGCTGCAGGCAAAGTAGTGACTCGGCTACCTGCGCCAATTTTTTGACGTGGTTCCAGGAAGCGTCAAGTTGAACCGACTCTCGGCCACCAAATTGTTGGGTGTGCCGGGCGCACGTCAAAAGAAAACAGACTCAGTACGCCAGAATGTCTTCCATGGTTCAAAATGAGGCTTGCACTCGTACAAAAATCAAGATGTGGCAATGCAGGGGACCGACCAGCTCTTTGTTCATCAGCAATTAACTCATTCACTCCCAAAGACGTTTTTAAACATCTTTTCAGACTTGGCCTAGAATTGGCTGGTACTGATTGAGTTAAAAAACTTTTTTCATGATGTGTCCCCTCAAACAAATACAATAGTCATCATCCACCACCAAATACTTTTTACTGCTCAACAATGCTTTCTTGAGGAAAAAGTGGGCGATCGTTTCAAAGGAAAATTCCTCCTGGCACAGATTTTACCGGTAATTTGAATGCATCCCCTCCCCGAGTGTTTGCGAGCGTGTGTTCAACGAGACGGGCTGAGACTGTCTGTCTCCTTTTATTCTCCTTTTCCCGTTCTACCGTTCCTTTCACCCAGTCTGATGCCATCATTGGTTAATTGCGGTGCAGTGTTCAGTGCCTCGGAGAATCCACTAAGTGACTGGAGACTGCTGGGGGGGGGATATAGAGTCCCAGCACTGCTCAAGAATACACAAATCCAAACAGGCGCCGACACTCACTCCAGCACCCCTAGCTGCCGCTGTCACCCCACATACACCTAATGAGGATAAACTCCCTTTTAACCTCACTGAAGAATCCCATTAATTGTCTCTCGACTGACGGGCCCCCTTCCATTCCCGCGCCTTCTCCGAACATCAAGAGCTCGGAGGCCTAGGGAAGTGCTGGCGGAACCCACAGGAGCAGATGTTTCAGTCCATTTGTGAAACAGGAAGGCGAGTGTGGGAGTTGGAGACGCATAACTCCGACCTCCTATGAAATATTCATACTTGGGGCGGGGGGGGGGCGGGGTTTGCTTGGTACAATAATATGCGTGTTTGTGTTCTCTGGATACAGAAAACGGCGGCAAAGACGATATTGCGTGCTGTATTCAGGCCGCCGCATCATGCACAAGGATATGTTTTAACCCTTTCATGCATCCGGTCACCCGCTAACATGATAAACTGTCCACTGTAGTAACCGCTATCCCTGAAAGGGTTAATACCGCACGCTGAGCGACACAGCCGAAACTGACGGGAGTGTCGCGCAGGTTGTGAGGTTCGGCCCAACAGTGGGGTACTAATTTTCCAGATCTATCGGCCAATCAGAAATGCGCCGTCACGTTACGTCAGCTTTCATGCCCAACATCTATTGCTGAGAAGCAAAGACACAAACGGTCTTCAGTTTTACAGCTTGTGATCCAACCAACCATCTGACCTGAAAAGGCTTCGGTGCAGAAAAACAGTCACGACAAAGTTGGCGAGACGAAACGATATAATGAGGCAGGTTTATATTTAACCCAAGGTTTCATCTCTATCAAATGATCCGAAAACACATCCGTCAGTACAGTTTGCATCCCCTGCAATAAGTCTTCACTTCAGGTTTCTTTTACACGTGTAAAGTGCAAGTGGAGCATACAACCGGCGAGCTACCAACCACTCTGACTTTTGGAGGACCACTTAAAGACAGACATGCGAGATAAAACATTAATAAAGCCAGCCTAATTTGGGTGAAGGGCCACGCAAAGGTAAGGGTGTGAATTATTTAGTTTGATGACGAGAGCCTCGCAAACTGATTCAAGGCACACAACTCACATTCTTGATGTTATTATGTTGGCCCTTTGAGTTTCATAGTTCAGTTTTGATCAACGCGGAACCCAATTGTCTGCTTTTGTGAAACCAAAAAAACGCCAGAGAGTCAAGAACAATCATGCGTCCATGGTGGCCCATCCATCTTACCCCAAACATTTGCCGCAGGTCAGGGTCCCGGAAACGGAAAGGGATGTTGGAGACGTGTAATCTTTTGGGCTGCTGTTTCTCTGACAAGTCACTCGGCTGCAGGTGAAGCTGCTGCGAACCCTCCGTCTGTGTGACGTCATCTATCTGCTGCGAAGAAGCACACAGAATGCAGAAAGGTCAATGAATGCTGGGAATAAATTCTGAATCTGCAAAAAAAAAGGCTCATTCCTTATGTCGCCTCATTTTCTGGCATACCATGCACTGGGGCGTGACTTTTCCAGTGATATACTGCAAACAGGCTGTATTTGTCGCAAAACCGTTGGCCCGTCAGAAACCACGTCATCAAGCAAGGCACAAAAGTGAGAACATGCAATGCATTCAGTCCGCCTGCCTGCTGCGTTGAATTTCTGTTTTTGAGATTCGGTGACTTCATGATATGACGAGGCCCACTTGTTGACTGGATTGCGCGTCGGGCTAACAGTACAAAGGTGAAGGGTTCAATTCCGGCTCCGGCCTTTCTGTGTGGAGTTTGCATGTTCTCCCCGTGCCTGCGTGGGTTTTCTCCGGGTATTCCAATTTCCTCCCACATTCCAAAAACATGCGCGACCGGTTAAATTGTCCCTTGGTGTGATTGTGAGTGCGGATGGTTGTTCATCTCTGTGTGCCCTGCGATTGGCTGGCAACCAGTTCAGGGTGTACCGCGCCTACTTCCCCGAGACAGCTGGGATCAGCTCCAGCACACCCGCGACCCTTGTGAGGATAAGCTGATCAGAAAATGGATGGTGGAGGGATGATATGATGAAAGAAACTGAGAAGATCATTTTTTTTTAATGTCATTGACAGCATGATAAGGATGGGTTTTTTTTCCCCTCCTTGAAATATTTTGGAGAAAGGGATTTCAACCATGCATGTCCAAATCTCACGAGAATTCCTCAACCCCTCTGCAGTGTTTTTAATCCGTTTAATCCATTGTCCATCCGAAAGCAAAGAGCAAAGCACAGCAAAATAAAAACAAAAAAGCTGCGGCTCTAATTAAAGCCTCGGGTTCTTCAGCCGGTGTTGCGGGTTGTTTTCTTAAAGATTCGTGGGACCGCAACCTTGCTGTAATTGATAGGAGCTTTGATCCTAACAAACACAGATCTTTTTTTTATTTTTATTTTTTAGCTTCGATCAGTCAGCGGACATCCCGGCCCGTCGCTCACATGAAGCATTACATAGCCTTCGGCGGTCCAAGTGGTTCCGAAATTAGCTAGTTGAATCAAGTTTTTTTTTAATGTGATGCAAACTTTCACATTATACACGCTCCTAAATTTTTTTGGTTGCCTTTTTATTTAGGTACCAACACGGTTGCTAGTGGGATTTAAACACAATGGAGTCCAATGATTGCTCTCAAGAGAACAGCAGTAATGACGTACTGGAATTAACAACATTTGTTGGAGTAGTATTATAAAAACAAATACTACGACTACTACTTCTCTGGTTTGCAACTTCATGAGAAAAATGATTGTTTTAATACAAATAAGAATTTTAGCAAAAACAAGAAAGTGACCTCGTATGAAAAGGTATTCGTGACACTTTTTGCGCCGATTATCTAAAACTGGTTTCTCTAAGATTCCTTGGTTTCTACTTTCACCCACAAAATTCAAGCACACCCAACATCAAAACTAAGAGGGGACCAAAAGACGGATTGACGTTACAGTACGTTGCTTTATCCTTCGTCGCTTGCCCCGTTTCAAAATATTTGCAGCAAAGAAACCCGAGCAACATGAAGGTGAGGCGAAAAAGGATGAGTGAAAGAATAAGGGCAACACCCCAAGATGGAAAGATGATGTCAGCTTATCCGGCCTCCAATCAATGAGAGAGAAGTGCTAAAGGTAGCAGCATTTGTCGCAAGAGCCAATGAGACGGGGGGAGAGAGAAGTACAGAGTGGCGGAAAGAAAAGCTTAAGAATGGAGGCAAAGAGAGAGAGAGAGAGAGAGAGAGAGAGAGAGAGAGAGAGAGAGAGAGAGAGAACTGGCGCTAGATGAGTGGCGGGTGCGGAAGCATTCAGAGAGGCAAGTGCTGACTGGAGAGAGAACGGTAAAAACGGAAAGACGGGGACGTGAGAATAATGGCATTACATCACTCGCTCTCTCTCACACACATACAGCCACGCTGGCATATGCATGTGCAAGTGCACACACGCACACACACCAACTCACACACACACACACACACACACACACACACACACACACACACACACACACACACACACACACACACACACACACAAGTTGAATAGTTATGGTGCTATAATGCAGCAATAATCAGGTATGTGGGTCTCACTGTGACGTGCAATTTCATTCCCAACACCAGTTTCGCGAAAACAACGGCTTTAACTCTGGACAGGACAGGGGTCTTGTCCCTCACGTGTGCATTAGTGTGAAAGAACGAGCGACAGAACGCAAATAGAGACGACAGAGAAATTTATCCGGCCCGTTCTAACAGTGTGATGTCTTGAAATACCGTCACGGATTCGTGACTCAAGAAATTGCACAAAATATCTCCTTGAAGTTATTCCGGAAAATGTAAAAAAACAAAACTGAGGTGCGTTGACGTGAATGCTGACAGTCAGGTTGTCAGTTGACAAAGAACTCGTCCTGAGCTGACGGTATTTTTTAGCCACACAACTCCAATTGGCCAACCTCCCAGTTATTAGGATTCATTTTGTTCGCTTTATGCGATGGACAAAACATTTTGGATTACAGTCGAATGAAACAATTCAAACAAAATGCAGCTTCGCCAGGATGGAAAGACAAATTGAACATTGCTACCTTGAGGCACATCATTTCCATTTACTTGGCACGTCGTCTGTTTACTAAAGTCGAAGGGCTCAATTTTCGTAGAGTGGCGCACATGCGTCTCAAACTGACAAATCTAACCGAGTGCATTTTAGATGACATGCCCCTGGCAAAGCTGCCAATTTAGTGACAGAAAGTAGACCGGACTTTAGACTACGTGAAACCAGGCCTAAGTTGTGGCGCAAGTGGTCTAATCCAATTTTGGTGGATTTGATCCAGGCACAGGCAAAAACATTCTGCTCTCTGCTATTATATAAGGTGGATATCATTGCATTTCATTCAAGTATGACATCATAGTGCATTGAACCGTCTGAATCAGCGGACAAATCAATCTATTTAATGCATTATTATCATCATCATCTGTAATATATTTCTAAAAGCACCCCGCCAGCGCATCTTGCAATTCTATATAAACATGCGTGGCCCGATCTTCTGCATGCACTCCAGCGAGCGAGTCCGTTCTGCTCTGCCATGTAGCCTGCGTGCCTCACCTGTGCTGAATTTAAAGGGAATGCGAGGAGCGATTTCAATTGGCTGTGTTCACTCCCACAACGGCGCAAACCACATTTCTGACGTGCACGAAAATAACAACAAAAAACCCCACATGAAAATAGGGAACTAAAAGTCTCAATTTTAACAATCAGTCACTGAACCTATTCAAATGGAATTCACCATATAGAATGTGTGTGCCCGCATGTGTGACTACGTGTATGTGTGTGTGTTAGCGAATGAAGCCTGGCGGTCGTTTTCGACAAACCGAACATGGAACCGATCGCGTTTCAAGCTTAATTCTGCTCGGCCTCTGTCCCAGAGCTCAAATCAATCCGCTTTCTCTCGTCGCACTTGGGTTGGGTTGAGTTGCCTGCGCCATCCACAGTGTGTGAGCAGCCAGGGATGGCGAGGCAATAATTAAATGAACATTATCATACACATGCAGACCAAACTTTCTTCGCTGTCGCCGGGGAAACGGTGACACCGAGTTGAATATTATGCCTGTGTGTGTGAGTGAGGGGGGCTTAAGCTTTAGAATTCCACACACGGTCATTTGCATGCACACATAATCCCCCACGGATCCCAAAGTGCCCTAAACAACTCCACCTGCCTATAAACCCGATTCGATCCCAGCTGTGTATTTACATTGTTCCCAATGAGCAGGTGAGAGAGGATGCGAGCTCAGCGGGACAACGGCCAAACGACAAGAGGCGGGTAATGATCAATACGGCGACTCGGCACAAAAACAAAGAAAGAGTGCGTTTCAAACGTTCACTTCTCTGGCGTGTCTAAAAAAGTGAAACTTCAAAAAGTTAAAACGCCCCTGTGGTCACACGGTCGGGGAGTCGACAGATTTCTTTCGGAAAATACGCCGGTCACGAGCTCCGCTGCACATATTGCCATACATTCCCAGCATGCACGACGACTCCCAGCGGTTCTGTGAGTTCTTTCGATGAGTGGTGGTTGCAGAATGGTCACGCTCAGCCGCGGACGTGTGTCTTTGCAAATCTGTGCTTCTTCGATTGTTTTATACTTTGTCACTTGTTACAGTGCAAAGTCCAAAAGCTGAAAATCATATTAAATAGAATCTTTTTCTTGGGCACATCTTCTGGTTGTCTTTTGACTTTTTTTTTTTTAAACTTCATGCATTATCCCAGATTTTAGAGGATCCCTCAGGATAGGGCACTTTTGACTTTTTTTTAAGTTCGACGTTTTATGTTGCTGAAGCTCGCTTTCTGAGCGACTTCACAAAGACAGTCCCAGAGTCAACAAGAAAGGCTTCATTGACTCCCTGCAGGCTTCCCAGTGTACCACCCGCCACTACAAAAGCACTTGAGCTCAACTCGCCGTATCAATTATCTTAAAACCCGGCTGGCTTCAAAGGTGAGCAGCGCGCCGCACATGAATGAAATCTTTGGATTGTTAAAAAAAAAAAAATAAAATAAAATAATTGCATTCAAATCAAGCAATCGTCTACCTTGTAACTGTGGTGAGGAGAACATTCTCTCCACACAGCTTCCCCTGAGAAACCATCTTTAAGCAAGCAAAACTGAAAGAAAAACAAACCATTTGGGTCAAGGATTGCTTGCTGACATTGCAACATATCACAAGAAGAACATTTATTTTTTTTTGAGAAAAATGGCTGACTTAGTGCAAACATTTAACGCACTCCAAGTCAGTCTTCCGGGATATAGGTGTCAGACTGACTGGTTTGTAATCTTTCAGGAGACTGAGCTGAAAGCGACGGCAGAGCAATGCTGCAGTCCTATTAAACAATTGCGGTCCCATAAGACGTTAGTTTGTGCGCATACTGCCAGAGCCGCGGTTCTATCGGAAACGGACAGCATCTTCGATTATGAAAGAACATTGCGAGAAAAGTTCAGCCTTCAGCTGGAGATCTTGGACTTGGTTTGACTTGCTGGATTTGTTTGCCCCGCAAACGTGAGTGCCTGTATCAGCTCTTTCCCAACTTGACTTCCCATGTACTACTTTGGACCACGGTGTGGATTTTGGCAACTCAAGTCAACTGTTCGGAAGAAGACATCTGTTTGTCAATCAAACATTTGCCGAAACTGGAATATAGCAATTCGGTGAGAGTATTCTAGCCGTGCTAGGTTGCACAAGATTATAAAACGCATCATACCCAGCAGTGGAAAGATCTGATTGTATAAATCACCATCCATCCATCCAGTTTTGATACCGGACTCGTATTGCGAGTGAGCCGGAGCCTATCCCAGCTGACTTTTGGAGGGGAGGTGGGATGCTGTTTGCCAAGCAATCATGGGGCAAGACAAACAACCACTCACACCTCAGGAAAATTTCCAGTCAAATCGAAGGGTTCTTTTGGGGGGAATGGGAGACGAAGCTGCAGTACTGTTTGAAAACACATCCAAGCTTGGATCGAACATGCACACTCCACACAGGACGGATGGAGCCTTACATCCAAACTCCAAATTTTGAAAACTACCTTTCAGCAAAACCTCACGTTAGTTTTTCCATTGCAGAGGAGTTTTGTGTTTGAATTTCGGCACATCGCGATATTAACTCATTCACTCCCAAAGACGTTTTTAAACGTCTTTTCAGACTTGGTCCAGAATTGGCTGCTACTGAATGAGTTAATCCATTTGGAACCCGCGTGTCTGACATAAAGATGCTGTTCTGATACTCAACATTTTCTGTAAAATTTGATGTAACAATCCTGAAAAGGATCTTTGTAGTTTGTTGTTTGCAGTGTTGACTCACCGTTACTGTGTTGGCTGTGAGTGCAGGGACGCTGCTGTCATTCACGGGCTGTTCACTCTGCGTGTGCGTCGGCGTGTACAGCGTCAGGGCGTGCTCGCCGACCGTATTTGGTCCTGTGAAGTCAGTTGGCGGGTGAGTGTGGGGTGTGGCATATTCAGCGGGCATCCCATTCTGTGGTGGAGGAGGGTACTGGGCGGGGGGGAAGGCTTGAGCCATTGCTTCAGGGGGGGCCGGGGCCTCTTGATTACCCTGCAAGAGAGAAAGGAGGATGAAAATTAGAAACATTATGTTGTCCACTTAACTGTGGCAACTCATATTTCAAATGCCCAAATGTTTGACCATTTCGAATTGGGCCAAAGGGTTCTGCAAAGTGTCCCTCGGTTCAAAACAGTGCACTTCTGCCCACCAAAAATTGTTTGCAACCGCTAAAATACTTCAGAAGAAGAAAACTTCAACCTACCCCAAAAGTAAGGAATAACAAGTCTCTCACTTGCAGAGTATTTCAGTGCCACGCAAACTCGAAATGATGCAACGTTGAGCCAGGAGTTGACTAACGAGGTAGCCGCGAGGGGGAGTGGAGCGTATTGAAGATTTGAAGGCTGAATGCTGTGACTGACTGCAAGCGTTAGCTACGAACACTTGCTGCTAACTACCTACTGTGTCGATCAACCGGCTGGCTGCTATAGTTACTTGCTGTGAAACAAAACAAAAAAAAAAAGGTCTCAAACCTGTGGCCCGGGGACGCCGGATGATATTTGCGGCCCGCTTCCTGATATCAAGGTTTACTTTTAATGCGGTCCCCCACTTTTTTTGTGCTCTTTTGTTTCCTCTGTGTGTGTGTGCGTGTTTTTTTGTCTAATCACTGATGGACAAAATTAAAAAGTAGATGTGGATATACTGGAATGAATGAAGAACACACATTTGATGACAAACGTGGCTGAAGATTCAAATCTTTCGTGTCCAACTTTTGTTTCTATCCCATTTTGTCCTCATATTTCTCACTTGCTTTAGTAATGTTTCCTCTTACTCGGTCTATCATGAATAACATACTCTTTCACCCCTGTCCAGGCTCTCTTTCTAATTTACATGCCCGCAGGATAATAATTTCCTCCGACCAATGATGATGAATCCATCTGACATATGAGCAAGCCACCATTCTTCCGCACTGCTTCAAACCTTAATGGAATATGGCTTAAAAATGTAATAATCAATCTCGGCAACTTTTTGAGGAAGGATGAAGCTTTGACCTTAGCCGTTTTCAAAGGTTTCCACAATCAATAGCGGTATTGAAGTTGGCCATTCTCATGCATAGAGATTGATGGCATCGAGCATAACAAAGCAGTTTGCCAATGGCTCGCAGACTGTTGCAGTGCTGGATCTGGCTGAGAGTCACCATCGAGTGCGCGGGCAAAGAATCGTTACGCTCAAATTAGGGTTTGCTTCGGCTCGTACGAATGGAAAACAAAAAACAACAACCCGCCGGCGGCGAGACCGAGGCGAAACACCGATAATCAAATGGGACACTTCGCATAGGTGGTAGATTTAGATGCAAGTGCCCATTTATTTATCTACGATACCGCTGAGCCTCTGCGAGGTGGGCAATGCTTTGTTAATGCTTTCCTATTTTCGAATTTTCAAGCAGAAATGAGACCATTTCAACCAATTACGGAGAAACTTAAGAGCTCACTCCGTTTATAACGGTAACGATTAACTCACAGACACTAAAGGTTTACCCCTCAAAATGTATCCATTGTTCATTGAAATCCTCTCAATGTCTTACGCACTATTTATGATGAATGACTGATGATATATGATAATTATCACGACGGCCTTCAAAACAACCACATCTAGCTAATGCGCTAATGTGGAGAGAAAGGCACACCATTAGCACATTAAGTAGCATTAGCACTAAACACATACGTTAAGTAAGCCAATAAGGCGGTAAAAGCAAAGATAAAAGTCAATTTAATGTTGAATTATTCAAACACGTTTAAGATTGCGAAATAAACGCTCACGCCAAATGCGAGGAAAGCGATCAAATAGCATTTAGCGCGGTAGGTGTCAAAGGAAGCGGATGATGATCGTGATTGATGTAATTATTGTTGAGGCGATTTAACGTGCATTTGCAGCGCGTCTAGTTCAGGACAACAAAATACAAAATGTGTGTATTGATCTTCACCGACGAAAACACTGACTACTTGTATTTCGAAACATTTCGAGCTTGTCCCAAAATTGACAGCATAACACAACTTCTCTCTTTTGCACCCTTTGATGCGCCTTTGCTCAGATTTCCCTTTCCTTGCTAATCTCGACGCAGTCGATACTGGGTTGGAGTTGTGCCCCAAGGCAAGTCATCTTAATTCAAACAAGGGACCCCATCAATAGGCTTTGTAACCTTACAGCATTTGACCCGCAGCGAAAATGTGAAGACAAAGGCATCAACATACATTTTAATGGTTATCGGTTGTGAAGGCAACGAAACGCGCGCTCTCTCTCCATATATGTATCTATATCTATATATATATCTATATATCTATATATCTATCTATCTATATATATATATATATATATATATATATATATATAGATAGATAGATATATAGATATAGATATATATATAGATATATATATATTGAGCTAGCTAGCTAACTAGCTCTCTCTCTCTCTCTCTCTCTCTCTCTCTCTCTCTCTCTCTCTCTCTATACACACACACACACACACACACACACACACACACACACACACACACACACACACACACACACTAACATGAGTGTGCAACGGTTAAGGACAGTGCACTCTTTCTCTCTCACTGCACAATTTCTC
>CAAKHF010012648.1:18447-32537 GCA_901007745.1 Hippocampus kuda
CTCTCTCTCTCACACACACACACACACACACACACACACACACACACACACACACACACACACACACACACACACACACACACACACACCCATCCCGCACATTCCTCCAAAGCCTATATGATAAGCAATCATTTCTACAATCCTGTTTTCACTAAGATAGACATCACTATGGCGTCGCCATACCACGCCCCCGGATCCCCGCATTGAAAAAACTGTTGAAGGAAAATTTAACTCCTAAAAACCCATATTCACGACAACAAACATTCACGACAGCAAACATTCTTTGCCTCCGTATGGCAGTAATTGTACTGAGCATTAATGGCTTTGGATGGGCATGTTTTGACCTCCCCCCCACCACCACCACCACCACCACCACAAGGCCTGTATCTCCAGTGAGTCTGTCAGGCCCCCGAGGCTGTGTCCTGGCAGACTGACTGGTTGGACAGGGGGTGCATGGTTGGCTGGGCACATGGGACTAGCAGCAGAGCAGGCCTGACAGTGCAGTGGAGGAGGGCTCATTAGAGAGATGGAACCCAGAGTGGCCTCTGCTCCAGATATTGGCTTCACTGCACTACACTGAAGCTGCCTCTACACACAGTTAAACAGCAATACACAAGCCAGGAAACTCCAATTAAGACTGAGGAACTGGACAGAGGTTGACCTGAACATTTGTCACACTGACAGCTCAACAAACAATCCAAGTTGTCCTTCACATGGACCCATTGTTAGTGATTATCTTTCATCCAAGCCTCTTTCAAAAGTGACTTAAGTGATTCCTCGCTAGCTCGATAATATTTGCAGATAATAACAACCCTTGGGCAAACACTGTAGAAATAAAGCAGCCACAATGGCCGACTTACTGGAAATCATCAACGTTGAGGAAGCTCGAAAGCCGTCACGTCAAAGTCAATAGGGTTCCTGCTCTGACAAAATGTTCGGCCTTAAAAGTTTGAAGAGGGAATAAATCCATTGCAGGTCCAAACTGACTGATCCATCGGCTGCCATGGTCGCAACTAATGCCCAGGTATTCAACAAGCAGACTGGCAAATGGTTAGCCAAATAGCAGCCAGCCGCTAACTCTGCACTCTCATTTGTTGACACCCAGATCACTCACCTGGCCCCACAGCCACAAACACGCTCAAAGTCACAGATATTATCATGTGGAACATGATGGTGGACAACAATAGCACCTGCACGTTACACGCACATTTTAGTGTTAAATACATTGAGATACATATTTATCCAATTGCTCAATTCATCTAAGGGATAATCGGAAGAGTAAATCATTCTAAAAATATTAGATAGTTGCATCCCTAACACGAGCTTTGTTAAGTGACACCACATCTAGCAACTTTCAAACTGTACTACCATAATAATACATGGCTCAGTAGAACAACATTTGTGGTGTGTGGCACACTGACAATACAGTTCAGTCCACTGTTCCAAAAAAACATTTTGATGCCTCACTGTTCTGACACAAAACAAGCAATTCCAATAAAAAGGAGAATTGTCAGCTCTATCTGTACTCTTATTTCTTCACAGCCAAGTTTTTTTTCTTTGTTGGATTGTGTTGTCTATGTTGGACTAATCTCCTACTCTCCTATTTTTTGCATGAGGACACTCAAGTGGAGCGAGTTGACAGAAGAATTCAAAACATTCCACTTGCTGGCAGAGGACAAATGAAAAAATGCCGCAAGAGAAAGCGACCTCTCGCTGAGTGAGGGAGGGAGAGCAGGACAGTCACACAGGTTGTGGTTGCCTCAGGTAAATGGATGGCAGTGTTAAAATGGGACTCGGAAAGCCGTTTCAATTATTTGTTGCTGCCCATCACAACTCAGAGTTGACGGTACCCTCAGGCTCACAGGGGATCTCAGATGTGTTGACTGCTTAAAAAGTCAAAGCACACTGTACTTCCCAAGATGAACGGATAACTCAGAAACATCCACACAGTCGGCTAACCTGAGGGGATTCCAGGCTGGAGCAGATTGTAAATGTCATTTTTTTTGTGTGTGGGTCCAGCTAAGGTGGAAACACTATGATGAAACATGATCCCTTTTTTACTGCAACAGTTGCTTTTAATGCAGATATTTAAACATGCTCTCGGAGAATCACTTTCGACTGCAAAAATGTTGATCCAAACAGCAGGATTAGATGTGTTCAGAAATATATACAGGTACACTGTCAATGTAAAATCACATTAATTGATCTGCACCCCCACCGTTCCAGAGCCAGGTCACAGCGCTCTTGGTTCAAGGGAAAGGTCAGACTACTGGAGCCTGCAACCTTATTTATATAGGTCACAGACTGTAGTGATAGTGTGGCTGGTAAACAAATCTGGCTTTCCGGTCCTCAAGCTGTGGATGCGCATAATGGGCCCTATTTTCAGACAGGTGCCCACGCGCTCAGCATAAAACGGGTGGATCTTCATTTTTTCAAGTCTAGTGTTTGGGAATGTGGCGGACCATGATGCACCTCACTGAGCTGGCACACCACTTGTGCATCTGACAATTTGAGACAAAGTGGAAAAACTGGCACATCTTAATTTTTGTGCCAGGGCAAGTCTAGTTCATCCTCCCTCCATCTCTCTGTACCCTCTGCCCGTCTCAGCACAATGGGGTGCAGAGCCTTCAGCCACTCTGCCCCCAAACTCTGGAACTCACTTCCACCCAATATTCGCAACATTGACTCCCTTCCCACATTCAAAACCGAGCTCAAAACTCACCTTTTCAGACTGGCCTATTCTACCTAAATTTTATCTTTTATTTATAATTTTATCTGTGGTTTTATTTATTTTATTTGTTCATTGTTTGCTCTGTTTACTGCTGTTTGTAAAGTGTCCTTGAGTGTTGTGAAAGGCGCTTCAAATAAAATGTATTATTATTATTATAGTTCAGCATGTTTTTGAATTTAGTAGATCGTGCTACACCTCGATAGGCGTTCGGGCGTATTCGATTACATTACATTCTCCGCATTACATTCTAAAGTTGTGGCACAGGTGGTGTAACGCGATTTTGGTGTATTTGATCGAGGCGCAGCAACATAGATCACACTCAGATGCACGATCGGGGTAGAACGCGGTCTCCATGTGCCAACTCCACAGTGGGAAACTTAACATCATCCGCTAGTGCTAGTCTTCTTGGAGTTCCTTTTGAATTAAATACGCGGATGGACTCCAGCAAATCATTCCACCATTTCGGCCGCTGAATTTGAAGCGAATGAAGGGAGCCACTTCCGTTGGTTGGCAAACAAGTCATTTCTGTTCCCTCTCCAAAATGTCACTTTCAACCTGTGCCTACCTACCACAATACCAAAAGAAAGAAAACACCACATGTGCGCAGTTAGACTGCACTAGACTTGCAATGGGCATGAAAATAGGTTGAATGAGTTAATGAGACTGACCTTTGCATTTCTGCGTAGGCTCTTCAGGATATTTCTCTTTTTAGGATCCTCGCTCTCTTCAATGGAATTGTCCTTTTGGGCTCCTCCATCATCATGGCTAGCCTTGGGCGGACCCCCCATTTCATCGTCACTGCCTATTGAGAAGCTCGTCCTGAAACTGCTGAACTTTCCAAGCCGTTTGGATCTATCTCTGTAAAGCTTCGGCTTTACCCCGATGGCTGACAACTTTCTTCTGCGTTCCAGTGAGCTGCTATCAGCTTCACTGTCTGACCCATTCCCCCCAGCACTCCCATTGGAGTGACCTTTGCTGGCATTGCGGATGGTGATGATCTTGCCCTGTGTGCTATCATGAGGGACAGAGTAAATGCTCTCCTCTACTCCGTGTCGAGGTTTGCTCACAGCATCCATGGGCTCCGCGTAGTCCGAGGGATCGTAGCCACCGTCACTAACTGGAGCCCAGGTGACAGCTTGGGGCATGGAGCGTCGATTGGTGCCAACCTGCTGGTCCATGTAAGGTCCAAGATTGACTTTGCGGACAGGTTTAGGTTTCACTTGAGGTGGTACCTTGTTGTTCAGCTTGCTCTCAAAAGTGCTGAGCTCAGAAATGACAGAAAACGTATCACTTGAATCAAGATCTGGTAGCTTGAAGCTTACCAGATGGGAGCCAAGACTTCCATCTTCCCTCAGGGTTGGGTAAGGCGGTGATGGGTCAATATCGTCTTCTGAATCCATGAGAATGTTCACCGGACTGGGGGAGCCACAACGGGGGCTGGTGCTCTCATTGATGCATGCTTCAGCCACATTATCGTACATGTGTGTAGCCTCAATAATAGTGCGCTTCTCCACGATCTCGTTGAGAAAAGACTGGAAAAGATCTATTTTATGAAGCCCGCCTACAACTCCCCCATGCCCACATATTATTGTGTTAAACCTTGCCTCAATTTCATGAGCGAGTTCCTCTCCCTGACTGACTTGTTCCTTAGCTGATTCTGAGTCTGAAAGCTCCATCTGGCTTTCCCCAACTGCTAACAATTGGACTGGAATGATGTCTTGAACCTCACATAGGAAAGCACATAATGTTTCCAAAGAGGCTTTCCGGCGAGCAGAGTAAACTGCAATGTAGCCATGGACCAGCTTCGTCTTGCGCAAGGAGAATGAGGAATGGAAGGACAGTAAGGACAGCTCAATGGTCTGCCTCTGACCACCTGCACTGAGATCCAGCAGGACAGAGGTGCCACTGTTGAGGTTGCTGGTGGGTCGACAATGCTGGGGCAACAAGAAAGGAGCAAGAAGCTGGTCTAGATCATACGTGTCACCACACATGAGGCACATGACAATCTTCAGGTCTGATTCTGCTATTGGTTGGGACTGAGAGTCTCTGAAGGCAGACAACGACAGGGGTAAGGGTGGTGAGCCGCTCCGCAGGCTTCTCCGAGACTCTAAGAGGCCTCTCAGCATCTGGTTGAGATGCTTCTCATTGAAATTGCGCCCATAGCCCATGCCTGGTGACGCTGGGTCTAGGTAACGACACTGCTGCTTTGCAGCCACCTGCAGCCCTTGTTGGATCAGAGTCTGAGCTGTTTCCCCACCAATATCGCCAATAGAACCCACCCCACGCTTTGTCACAAGCAGGAGGAAAAGTGGAAGCTGGGATAAAATGTTTTCCCTGTCCCTTCTACTTACAGTTGACTCTTTGAGCTTTTCGAGACTCTCAACGACATATGACAGCGACTCCTTCGAGTTGTACAAACATAGGCAACCATGGGGTGCAAAGGTTGGTGTGTGGAAGGAGTTCACTGGTAGACGTACATTGCCCTCTATGGGACGAAGGGCTAATTCATATATCTTTCCATCCAACACGTACCTATCATCACTGGTACACAATGCCCTTATTTCATTTGCCATCTCTCTGGCAAGCCCATCTTTCCCGAGTATGACCAGATTTATCCTTTCCGCCCTGCTCCCATCTAGTCTTGAACTATCTGGTGACGCATAGCGAGTGGGGAACCTGAAAGCAAGTATTTGCTCGAGCTTAGCATCCACACAGTGAGGGAAGTTGGGGCAGGTGTCCTTTGTCGGGTGGTAGACAAAGTGTATATGTTTCAATACCAAAGCATCCCTCTCAGCCTGCAGCTTCTGTAAGGCTTTAAATCTTTGTTCTTCGCCGAGTACTTCCTGGATTGCTCCCATTTTTTCTTTACTTGGCTTTGCATCCACCTCCAGTTCATAGAAAAGCTCAGAGTATTCAAGAAGCAGTTCTTGGAAGTCCTCTTTGGCCCTGTCAATAATCTCCTTCTGGTGTTTATTGTAGATATCCAGATATTCCGCTTCATCAAGCCACTGGTAGAAGTCTTCATTCATGATAAAGCTCCGAGCCTCCTCCCACGGTTTGCCTGGAGTAATGAATGGAGAGACACTCAGCTTCTCCTTGAATTCCCATCTCATTTCAGCCCGTTTGCGATCATTCCTGAGCTGCTCCAGATGGGTCTCATATATCGCCTCAGCCGTGCGGGTTTCAAGAAGGTCCTGGGGGATACGATCATCTTCCATGTTGTCAATGTGTGGCGTGGTCTCCCATGGTGTGTCATCTAATACAACAAACCAATGGGAAAAATCTCTCTTGGTCTCCAGTACTTTCTGAACTCCAGACCAGCTCAAGTGGTCTATTTCATCCAACTGTGGTAAGAGTATAGACAAAGCCTGTGGCAGACAACTAAGATATGCCTTCCTGCGTTTCTCTATATGATCTTGCTTTAGTCTGTGCACATGTTGTTGGAAGAGTTTCTTGGCTTTAGCTGTCCCTTCAAGGAAAACGTAGTCCTTGTACTCTGGGGCTGTCTGCATGCGGAGGTTGACAGTGGGCCACAACTCATTGTGGTTCTTCACAATTCGGTTGACAAGCCACTCGTAGCGGTCTTTGGCTGAGGCAATCTGTTGACTCTGCTGCTTCAGCGCTTCAAAGTAGGGGATTATTTTGGGCTTTCCCCTACCTTTGTCAATTAATTGAACAAGGGTCAGAAAGGCTAAGTCAACATTGACATTTGAGCGTGCTGATGTTTCGACCACCTGGAGGTTTTTCTTTGCTAGCGCAAAGGTGTGTGAGTCCTTAATATAGCGCTCAACTCCTTCATCACATTTGGTGAGAACCAGTACCACGGGTTTCTTAGTTTTGGCAAGTTGATTGTAGAGGTTTGTAACAAATTTCATCTGATCCTCAAAGCTGCGGTTCATGCCCCTGCTAACATCCACACAGAGTAAGAATCCATCGACCATGAGCTTGCCCTCAGGCATCTGTTTCTGCTCAAAGTCTTGCTCTAGCCCCAACTGGTCTGTGCAAAAGTACATTAGCTTCTCAGCTGAAGCCAACTTGGTGGAGGCGGCTCTCTTGATATATGGCTGCAGTGCGGTGCTTCTGTGTGGCTGAAATGTCTGGTCATCAATGAATTCTGTCTGTTCCACCACATTCATACGGCACTCTGGCCCCTCCTCCATGGACCTCCCAGCCTCTCCCCAGAAGAGGAAGTGGTCATTGTTCACTACGCGGCCTCCAAAGTCACTGGTGCTGAGAACTGAGGTGTGGTCCAGGTAGAAGTCATCAGCACTTGGTCGTACAAAGCGGTTGCACAGGCAGGACTTTCCCACTCCACATTGGCCCTTTTCTTTCTCTGTACCGGACAGCCCAACCACGACCAGGTTGTAGGTGGGTGTCCGGACATCTTGCTTTTTGGCCATCATAATCGCTGGCAGAAGCTCATCCTGTCATGCTTGCCTCAAGCTCTAGCGAGAGACGGAGGCTGCCAAGGACACAGGGATCCCATTCAAGATGATTTCATGATACTCAGATTTGACCCTGAAAGACAGACAAAGGGAGGGAGAAGAGGAAAATATTATTATATCGAATGACACTGAAATTAAAAAAACAAAAATAACAAACTATGTAAGTGGAGTTACAGAGCCTCTCATCTTTATTACTACAGACCGCTGATAATCGTGTTTAATTTGTGATGCCATCCCTTCAATGGATGTTTCCTGGAAAGATTGAGGTCAGCAGCGAAGCATTACTTAACCAAGCTGTAGCTCAGCAAAAGACAATTCCTCCTTTCAACAGGACGGCACTGTGAACAATGGGAGCATCATCATTGTTGACGTCCAATATTTTGGGACTATTAATTGATATTAAAACAATCTGGGTTTTACTGTGAGAAAAAAAAAAGCAGAGAAAAAAAAAGCCGTGGTTTTGTTGCTTTCAAAGGAAATGTTGGCATAATGACACACGCACACAGCGGTAAAACTAGCACATCAAACTCCCCTTACCCCAAACGAAAGACACACACGACAGATGAAAGCATACAAGTGTTCCAACTTACTAATTGGCCAACTAGGGAAAGCCATCTGCATTTTAAAAGTAGAAAAGTCTGTTTGCTGACTTGTCTCAAAATCAAAAACATGTTTTCCTACTTTTATTAAATGGCAAACAAATCAGATATAACTGATTTCAAATCACTAGTGTGCCAACAGGCATCCAACAGTTGATACGTCGATTGAGTGTTGTGTTGGCATCAAAGCCACTACCCATTTATTTGGACTCTCAATCACCATATAATGCATCCTGTCATTAAACATACACTAAAAATAAATCAACAAGAGACAAGAATGTGCTTCACGAAAGGACCTTCGCTGACAGTACAACAACAGTCCAAAGCTCTAATTCCTATCCATGTCGTAACGCAAACATTCAATACAGTTAAACTAACATGAAAACATCATTCAGCATGAATTGCTCTTTGGAAAGACCACCAAATCAAACCAAATCAAACCTGCCATGCTACTGTCGCGAGTCTGTGGACGCGCATTCATCGTTCAACATTGAACTTCAAAGTATGAATTTGTCACTCTCGAGGGGCAGGTGGTGAAACAGGACAGACAGTGGGAGTTAATTAAAGAAACAAACAAACATTAAAAACACAGTGGAACAAGTGCAAATTTGCAACCACGCAATTGCTATGTGTTAACCATGGCGTACTGTATATAGCTGATTTCCAGTTTTTGTTTTTTTTTTTGAATGCTGAGAGGCATTTGCTTGACTGAAAATTTAAATGACAATGGCAATATTCTCTGCTATGCTTTGCCAGGTCGGGGACAAAGAGAAAAAAAAATCAAAAAGAATCTCTTGGGTTTTTTGATGTTGTTAGAGGAAATATGCATATTTAGCAAGGTTTTATAGCCACTAACCTAGTCTTCCTCGAAATGTAATATCTAGACATTGTTGTGGTCTACTCATCAACAGGAAACTGGAAATATAAGTTATTATATCCTATTAGTCTAAAGCTTTTGCCTTTTGGCTTGTCGTACCTCAGATCAATTTAAAAGTACAGTCAAAGTAGACAGATGTTTCATACTCTTAAGTTTCGAAACAGCAGAAACCTGTATGACACACTTGCAAAAATGCTTACTGAGTGACAAATAGGCATGATGATGTCCTACTTAGACAGCTGACCTATATTAGCTTAAGCAAACATGCCCGGGCATGTGGACACAAAGACTAGTCAGATGATTCCCTTTGGTAACATGCCGAAGATCATTATTGAGGATACAATCTAACTTGTCATCAGAAACGCTCCAACATTCATGCAAATGGTTTGCTGGCATCTGTGCCCCAACGCCATCTTTGTTCTGAGTAGACCATTGTAATACTTGTATGGGAATTGCTTGTGTCAACACGGTTTTAACAACGGATGTCTCAGGGGTAGTTTTCACAGAACCGCCTTTATGAACAAGTGAAAACAGACATTTGACCACTCTTGGAAAAACACAAAGTTAGTCTGTGGAAAAGGACTCTTTAATGCTTCTCCATCTAAGTGTACATTTAACTGAAATTCTCACATCAAATATATACTGAGCAGCTCCATCTTAATTATGACAACATTCTTGTGAAACTAAAAACAAAAAAAGTTAGAGATCATCCTCATGTGAAACACGTGGCAAAAAAACATTAAGTCAAAAGCAATTTTTTTGCTTTATGATATCTGACTGACAGATGGTGGCAGAAATCAGAACTCCTGTTAGAAGATGTTCAGATGTAAAAGTTTAACGGCAGGGTGGGGGAGAAAAACGCCCCCTGAGATTGACTGCCATGCCTAAGACAAACTGACAGAACAAGAGGACACAAATAGCAGTAAAATCTGCCTTCTTCAATAAAATGCTGCCAACTGGCAGACTACAAGCAGCATTTCATAAACAATAGATGCAGTCATTTGGAGAATCCTTTCACCGATTTGGGTAGAACTTTCAGACACCAGAGACTGAACTGAACTCACTTAAGAGATGTAAAGAACCAATTTGCCGCTTCGCCCTGAGGCCTGGTGTCTGCTGCGCATGTCCAGCCGCATACCAGTGTCTCAGGGCCAAGGGTTAAAGCAGAGATAGGTTAAGGCCTGTGCTGCTTTTTGTCTATCATCTTAAAAACTGGAGGGTAAGCAGAAAAAGAAGAATGAGGAGGAGTTGGGAGAAGTGCAGGAAGGAATGGCAGGAGCCATTTGGGGGAGGGAAGTTAGCAGACAAGGAGAGGATGGGGGTAAGCAGAAGAATGGTTTGGAGGGGAATGGGATAGAGGTCAGTGGCGTAGGCCATGTGAGCTGCACACTGGAATCCCCTCAGGAAAGAAGGGGCAGGGCGTGGTAACGTACGGATGAGTTAAGGGTCAGGCTACAACACTAAGAGGCCATTGACACAAGACCGGTTTTAATGGAAGACGAATAAACCTGCCGGTTTTGGACATTTGTGGAAAATCACGATCTGGAAAAACTTATTTGGTGTTTTTTGGGGGGTTTTTTTACAGCAAAATTCACAACTCAATACGAGTCACTATCGATTTGTTTATAGCCCCAGTGTGTAGCCTTGATTTTTCGCTTGTTATGGAGAGATGCATACGCTTTGCATTCTGACATGATACCTTTTTCATAGACCAGACTCATCGGTGCTATAGGATCGGTGCGTTTTTGTAAGAACCGGTACTGCACAGATGTACGTTATTGGCACTACACAAGTGGCCCGGCAGGGCGTAAGATTCATAAAAACGTGCTACAAAATCCGGCGACGGAAGAAGAGGCTTTGGTTCACTGCCCATAATGCCCAGGTGCGACTCATGGCGTTGCTGCATTCCTCACATTAGATAGCTAGCAAGAGTTCGGAAGGGCAGAGAAGCAGCCAAAGCTCACGTTTGCCAAGTACATGCAAAAACAAAAAAAAAAACCCAAAAAACCACAAGCTGAATTTAAGAAAACTATTCCTGGAAATAAATGAACATTAGTCTGTGAAGAGGAACATTGCACATCTCGGGTGCTGACAATATCAGTGATTAAGGCCCCAGATATCCCTGGGATATTCCTCGAGGTAAATCATTTCCATAATGACAATAGCGTTTGATTTTTTTTTCTGCTGATTGCCACATATTTTGTAATGAAAAGGCCTCAGTGAAGAATCGCGCTTGCAAGATTGCCTGGCCAGCCTTTTGCTCGCACGGTGCTTTTTCACTCATGAGTGCTGGGAATTGACAAAGTCATGAAATAGTCATGAAGCAGTGTGACTGTGATGGCGACGACGGTGGCAAAAAGGCAACAGTGGCAAAATGTACCTCTTGCCTTTTTTCCCCCTCCCAATTGGCTGCAAACATGTCTTTCCTCTTCCACTCCTGCATGATGCAAGTGTTCAAGCACTTCCTCCCACCTCACACTTATCGTTGTTCTGCTTGTGTGCTGTCAGCCCCATGAATATTATCTTCATGTTATAGCTTTCCCATCCCCATCAGTCAGGATTGTGTCTCTGACCATCACCCTCTCCCACACGCTTCCTCCCCATTCATACAACCGTCTCAAGGGATGTGTTGTCCATTAGTAAGAAATTGGAGGTGGAGAGCAGAAGACAGAACCTGTGGGTAGGGAAAATCTTTGCACTGTTACCTCTCCCTGATCGTCATCTGCTCCCATTTTGAGCGGCGTAGGTTGACAAATGTACAAACCGCAAACAGGTCTGACATGTATTGCCACTACTGTGCCCATGGACATATCTATCGCATGACAACTAACAATAGGAAGCATGTATGAACGAGTAGTATGATCATTAATAGAGTTCTTCTCATATAGCAATCAAAGTTCTTTATTTATGAAACTTCAGAGAGTACTGGATGTCTTTTGGAGTAAAACACATAAAAAACATAAAATGAAATTTAAAAGAGCATACATGATTTGCTAATTGCAGTGATGCCCCGTTTATTTTGGGGGGCATATCCCCCTTTGTGTTGGGTGAAGATCTACAATACAGACACATCTCACACACCGTCAAATATTTAATACTTAAAATACTAGTATGTGTCTATTTGATAGAAAACAACAAAAGACGGTTAAACAATGCATACCATTTTGTTTAACCAATGTCTGCTTGCTTGCTGAATGCTAACATAATACCAAACAGACAGGCTAAACACAATTAGCATAAATGTTACAGTCATTGTAAACCTTTAAACAACTGCTACTTTGATACATACAAAGCAACAATACAAGGAAGCCGTGGCAATATGTTTTGGTTTGTTTTATGGCGGAAAAAAAGGGACGTAAAAAGAAAAAGTAGTCAAAGTATTTAAGAGCGGCATGACTGTTGTGATTGTGGATTAGCCAACGTTCTTCATCGCAGCTTCGGGGCACAACACATAGTGAGAAGTCGAGCCAAAACTTGATGAATATCATATGGACATAACGCACATAAACGTATATTTATGACTGCACCACTTTTGACACCATACGGTTATCTGCCCTTTTCTACTTATTGCTCACTTCGACCTCTTCCCTCCGCCCGCCTGGCATGGTGGCGATAGAGCGTCGGCCACCGATAGACCTCCCAAGGAGAGCGGCAGACAGACGGACACAGGGCGGAAGGATGCAGGATGAGGGTACAAAAAAAGGATAAGCGGAACAAAGACAGTCAACACACTCGACAAGTAAGAATGCAAGATAGAAGGGAGAGGCAACCGCGTTCACAGCTGAGG
The DNA here is from genome assembly GCA_901007745.1 of Hippocampus kuda. NCBI lineage: Eukaryota > Metazoa > Chordata > Actinopteri > Syngnathiformes > Syngnathidae > Hippocampus > Hippocampus kuda. The sequence goes on from CAAKHF010012648.1 coordinate 30,887, forward strand.
TGAGAGCAAGGTTCAGTCAGATGAAAAGGGGTTCTTGAAATAATGAACGGCTTATTTGGACGAGGGTGAGGATAAGAGGGCAGACAAAGTGTGTGTAATGGTGGTTTAACTTCAGTAGCGGGTCTCGCTGATAGTGCCGCTAAATATCATCTGCCAAAGGACTGCGGCATCTGGAAGTTCAAACGAGTGCATTATAAATCGTCTCAATATCGCGCATTCATCCAAAAGTAGTGACAGCGTGGTGTCTACTTCAATGTGGAGGCCATTTCTCTCCGAGCGGATGACCAGAAAGGGGAAATTATGTGAATTCCGAGAGCTCCCGAGACAATATGAACAACCGCTAAAAGTTTGGACACAGCTTGTTAGCCATCATTCGCAAGAACCAACTTTTCATCAGAGAGTTTCCGAGCGCAAACGTCTTTGACACTCTGAACAAGATATTTATTGAACAATTGGTCGTTTGGGGATTGATTTTGTGTTTTTCCCAAGCACAAACTGATGACCCACAACATTTATCTGACTCTTTTGTGCAATACCAGCTGGCCAAATGTCTCCTGGCTACATTAGAGTGTATTTGATCATCATCTTTCGCCCCAAAAAAACAACAACAACAAAATAAAATACCACACATTCAGAAGCAAGCTGTGGCCTCCTTTTTCAAAAAAAAATTCTCGTCCTCTCTCGCCAAAATGGGCGTATGTTTGTCCCGTTCCGTCCCATGAACGGAATGCCCATCTCTGTTTATTTGTCTGCTAGGTGCATGACCTAATATGTTAAGACAAGTACTGTACAGTGGAACATAAATGTAAATGCCCCTAGAGTCGTATGCTTGTGAATTGTACAACGATTGACAAGAAACAAAAGTGCCTTTAAAGAGAGAATACCATATCATGTGAGACAGATTATGGACCATCAAGTCACAAATATTCATTAAATTTACTTTGGGGCTGTGCAATTCGGCCTAAAATTCATATCATGGAATATATGAAATCCCTTCATGATAGCAGTACATATCGCAATACAGTGTAAACATAAGTATAAAAATGTAAATAGAATTTTTGAATATGTTGTGAGAACCCACAGCAAAGCAAAACTGATGGATGATTAAAAGAGATTAAAAGATCAAACAAAAATTAGAACTAACATTTATTGTGCAGACCTTAACACTCAAAACTAACTCAATACAATACAATACATACATCTTTATTTATATAGCGCTTTCATAACAGCTGCAGCTGTAACAAAGCACTTTCCAGGACATTGAACATAAAAATAACAATAACTCCGTACTTAAAAGGTGTAAAACAGTGCAAACAAACAATAAAACAAACAATATACATTTGACCTTGTAGGTTTCTCCTGGCTGAGCATTGGGATAACATACTGCATCGGTTCTGTTTTTTTTATTTTATTATTATTACTTTTTGTGTGTACTTATGTAGCCCTGTCATTCTATTTTCACTCAAGACACTGATTAATTTACCGTCTGATTTGCTGTCCATAGTGGATTACTCTGTAGTAACCTTGTTCCAGGCAGACCTCTGTTAAGTGTACGGTACCACCTATAGTAAAAATGTATTCTGGTATTTTGCTATTTTCCCTGTTCTCTTTTCTTGCTCAGTTTGGCCATGATTAGCTCCTCCCCACCCTT